>OY992887.1:33763332-34050832 GCA_963921405.1 Cepaea hortensis | reverse complement strand
TCACAATATTCAGTTGTCAATATATTTTTTATGTGAATGTAGCATGCACAATAGACATTGATGTAGGAAATATGAGTAATAGGAAGAGCCGAATGTAAGACGGACCTGCGTGCCCAATTTGTAACCATTTAAAAATAAAATTCGTTCGTTTGTTCGTTCTGTCCGTCCGTCTGTCTGCACCACAATTCCATCACTCATTGACCGACATTCACAACCATACCGAAAAACAGACCACACGCAACCTTCCAGTAACCTGATTGCTATTCTTGTAAGAAATTAGGGCCTTTTGACAGGACCGCAAGCGTACTTGCTATATGGTGCTAGCTCATACATTTTATAAACCAACTCTATTTGGGACACATTCAATATCACGCTGCCGCCTTTACTTTCGGGACATTAAATGGTACCCAATTTAGGTTGGGTCGTCATAGGAGCCCAGTGTCATTTAAAACAAAACATAAGTCTGAATGTATTTCGACTACATGACCACATCTTCGGTAGGTAACCGCCGTAACCACTGCGCTATCGCAGATCTCATTTCTTGCTGCGATATTAGGTAAATAAATGAGCTGTGTATTACTTACCGCGACACATGGTGTACTTTACTGATGACTCATTCAGAACATCACACAGCATACACTAGATTACATCGGGCTAACTGCTCCAGTGATGTCACATCCTGGCTTCTTTCAGCAATGAAACCTTGTTTCACGCAACAGGTTCTACTGTGAAGTTCTTTACTGTTTCACGTGTTTTTCTTGTGGCTTGTGTCATCTAGAAAGTTATTATTGCTGGAAGTCTCCGTGGTAAGTGGTTACGCCGACTGGCTCGAGCTCCGAAGGTTGTGGGTTCGATTCTGGCCTATGTCGTTGGGTTCACGAGTACAATTTGGGGGGCTCCTGGGGGTCGTCGCTGGAACTACGGTGTGCGTGCTTATTGCGACTCTTTAGGCAGGCTGCCCTGCGAAAAGAGATAGAGCCACATGGGATAAAACACGATGCAATGAAGTCGTTATTCTTGCCTTTTAAAACTTTCATTATTTTTTCAGAGTTCCTTGACGCCTGGAGATGGCAAAATGTGGAGATGCATGATCGCTATGGCCTGTTGGCAATGTAGTTCATAATTATGGGGAACAAGCAGGGGAGAAAAACAGTGAACGGTCGCCACAAAATACTGACCTACCTCCAAGAACGGCCGTTACGAATGATCCCAACACAACAACCTGTTATCTTTGTGGAATTGATGTTTACGATAAAAGAAGTTAGTTACATGTTCTTTACAAGATATTGCAATCAAACGGAAAATGTATTGGCTGTTTGTGGCTTATTGGGCAATGTTAATTTAGAGTTTGCCTTTTTTTTCTGAACTGCCGACTCCTTATACCATCGAACTCAACGCAAAACGGTATGCTTCCAAATCGCCTGCCACTGGACTCGAACCCTCAACTCGGTATAACGGGGAACTATGAAACTGCGCGACTCACTATCCTCAACATCTCAACGAACGTTTTGAAAATAAAATGAAAACGAATATTGTCTCACGGACTTTCAATGTCTCCAGGCAGAACTAGCGAGAGTTATGCCGATGTGATAAATGCCTACTTATGATAAATAAAAGGGAACTAGTAAGAACATGATGGCATGCGTGGCTCGACACAGTGAAATAAAAGTGGGACAATCAATATTTGTTTGTGTGTTTATGTGGACAATATTGTAGGTGAATGTTGGATGAGCGGGATTAAAGTGCTGTCATAAATGTGATGATCGAGGTACGAGTGGGCATCGCGGGAGGGTGGATGGAGGCTGAATGGGTGAGCGAAGCAGCCAGAGAGAGAGAGAGAGAGAGAGAGAGAGAGAGAGAGAGAGAGAGAGAGAGAGAGAGACAGACAGACAGACAGACAGACAGACAGACAGACAGACAGGCAGGCAGGCAGGCTGGCAGGCAGGCAGGCAGGCAGGCAGTCAGGCAAGCAGACAGACAGAACGAACGAACGAACGAACGAACGAACCAATGGACTTTATTTTCAAAGGGTAACAAATTGGGCACGCAGGCCCGTCTTACATTCGGCCCTTCCAATCACTCATCTTTCGTTTATCAATAATGCATAATACTTTCACATAGGAAAAAAAACATTGTCAAATGAATGTTGTAAACATAAACAATGCATATTACTATGTTATGAGACACATACCCCAACCATCCACCCATCCCCATCCACCCACACATCCCCCACCCAACCACAGACACACACACACACCCAGGCACACATACATGCCCTACCCATTCAACCATCCCCACCCAAACATCCCACACCACACACATCCTCCACCTACAGACATGCAGGCAGGCAGACGGTCATGCGGCAGGCACACAGGTGGGTAGGCTGGCTAGTAGATAGGGAGGTAGGCAGATAGGCTGGCTGGCAGGCAGGTTGACAGGCAGGCAGGCATGCAGGTGGGTAGATAGGCAAGTAGGTACGCAGGTGGGTAGGTAGGGAGGAAGGTAGGCAGGTAGGTAGGTAGGTAGGTAGGTAAGCAGGCATGCTGGTAGGTAGGTAGCTAGCTAGCTAGGTAGCTAGGTAGGCAGGTAGGTAGTTAAGGTAGGTAATTAAGGTAGGTAGGTAGATAGGCAGGCAGGCAGGTAAGTGTATAGATAGACGGATAAGCAGATAGAAATACAGAGCAAACATTGTGATGTTTTGCATATCCTTTACAGGACATCGCTGTCAACATCAGCATCTTTCAGCTGTACGTTGATTTCTTGGCAAGATTACGCTCAGTAGTTTGCCATTGCTTTCTGAGCGGCCGGCTCATTATCCCGCAAGGTACGAGCGGGGGTCGAACCGCTTCCAATTCTCGCCTCGCTGCGAGACCCTGCGTGGATAAACGGGATTACGGAGAAAGTGGTGTAACCCCTCAGCCAGAGGGACCGGCGAGCAAACATTAGAAAACATGAAATGTAAATCTATCAGCAGTCGAGGCAGTTAGTTAGTTAGTTAGCTAGCTACTTAGTTAGCTAGTTAACTAATTAGCTAGTTGGTTAGCTAGCTAGCTAGTTAGTTAGTCAGTCAGTTAGTGAATCAGTCAGTCAGTCAGTTAGTTAGTTAGTTAGTTAGTTTGTTTGTTTATTAGTTAGTTAGATAGTTAGTTAGTTAGTTAGTTAGTTAGGTAGTTAGTTAGTTAGTCAATCAGTCAGTCAGTCAGTTAGTTAGTTAGTTCGTTAGTTAACTAGTTAGTTAGTTAGTTAGTTAGGTTGGTAGTTAATTAGTTAGTTAGTTAATTAGTTAGTTAGTTAGTTATTGAGTGAGTGAGTGAGTGAGTGAATGGGTGAGTGAGTGAGTGAGTGAGTTAGTTAGTGAGTGAGTGAGTGAGTGAGTTAGATAGGTTGATAGGCAGTTAATTAGTTAGTTAGTTAGCTAGTTAGTTAGTTAGTTAATTAGCTAGGTAGTTAGTTAGTTAGTTAGTTATTTAGTTAGTTAGCTAGTTAGTTAGTTAGTTAGTTAGTTAGTTATTTAGTTAGTTAGTTAGCTAGGTAGTTAGTTAGTTAGTTAGTTAGTTAGTTAGTTAGTTAGCTAGTTAGTTAGTTAGTTAGTTAGTTAGTTATTTAGTTAGTTAGTTAGTTAGCTAGTTAGTTAGCTAGGTAGTTAGTTAGTTAGTTAGTTAATTAGCTAGGTAGTTAGTTAGCTAGTTAGTTAGTTAGTTAGTTAGCTAGTTAGTTAGTTAGTTAGTTAGTTAGTTATTTAGTTAGTTAGTTAGCTAGGTAGTTAGTTATTTAGTTAGTTAGTTAGTTAGCTAGTTAGTTAGCTAGGTAGTTAGTTAGTTATTTAGTTAGTTATTTAGTTAGTTAGTTAGTTAGTTAGTTATTTAGTTAGTTAGTTAGTTAGTTAGTTAGTTAGTTATTTAGTTAGTTATTTAGTTAGTTAGTTAGTTAGTTAGTTAGTTATTTAGTTAGTTATTTAGTTAGTTATTTAGTTAGTTATTTAGTTAGTTATTTAGTTAGTTAGTTAGTTAGTTAGTTAGTTAGTTAGTTAGTTATTTAGTTAGTTAGTTAGTTAGTTAGTTAGTTATTTAGTTAGTTATTTAGTTAGTTATTTAGTTAGTTAGTTGTTTAGTTAGTTAGTTAGTTAGTTAGTTATTTAGTTAGTTAGTTAGTTAGTTAGTTAGTTAGTTAGTTAGTTAGTTAGTTTGATTGGTTGGTTGGTTGGTTTGTTAGTTAGTTAGCTAGTTAGTTAGTTAGTTAGTTAGTTAGTTAGTTAGTTAGCTAGTTAGTTAGTTAGTTAGTTAGTTAGCTAGTTAGTTAGTTAGTTAGTTAGTTAGTTAGTTAGTTAGTTAGCTAGTTAGTTAGTTAGTTAGTTAGTTAGTTAGTTAGTTAGTTAGTTAGTTAGTTAGCTAGCTAGCTAGTTAGTTAGTTAGTTAGTTAGTTAGTTAGTTAGTTAGTTAGTTAGTTAGTTAGTTAGTTAGTTAGTTAGTTAGTTAGTTAGTTAGTTAGTTAGTTTGGTTGGTTGGTTGGTTGGTTAGTTAGTTAGCTAGTTAGTTAGTTAGTTAGTTAGTTAGTTAGTTAGTTAGTTAGTTAGCTAGTTAGTTAGTTAGTTAGTTAGTTAGTTAGTTAGTTAGTTAGATAGTTAGTTAGTTAGTTAGCTAGTTAGTTAGTTAGTTAGTTAGTTAGTTAGTTAGTTAGTTAGTTAGTTAGTTAGTTAGTTAGTTAGTTAGTTAGTTAGTTAGTTAGTTAGCTAGTTAGTTAGTTAGTTAGTTAGTTAGTTAGTTATTTAGTTAGTTAGTTAGTTAGTTAGTTAGTTAGTTAGTTAGTTAGTTAGTTAGTTAGTTAGCTAGGTAGTTAGTTAGTTAGTTAGTTAGTTAGCTAGTTAGTTAGTTAATTAGCTAGGTAGTTAGTTAGTTAGTTAGTTATTTAGTTAGTTATTTAGTTAGTTAGTTAGTTAGCTAGTTAGTTAGTTAGTTAGCTAGGTAGTTAGTTAGTTAGTTAGTTATTTAGTTAGTTAGTTAGTTAGTTAGCTAGTTAGTTAGTTAGTTAGTTTGATTGGTTGGTTGGTTTGTTAGTCGTCAGATCATCTCCAATGCACATCGAACCATTTAGTCTATAAGTGCTTGGATCCCCTCATCACCATCCGCATTAGCGTGTAGCGGTCGACGACATAAGTTTTGTGGTGGTTGACCCATTCTTCTGTTTCCCGCTGCCTAGAGCTCTAGTCTGGCTCGGATGTATCAGCTTGACCAAACACTGCAAGACTATTAACCTTATGACGTAATACGAAAATGTCAACAAGAGAGATAAGAATTAGTTAACACAAACAGGAGAAGCGATAGTAAAGAGAGAAAGATTTATCTGGGCAGATTAAACAGCTGGACATTAAATAGCATTCCCATAAGCACTATCAATATCATGAAAACATCAGACGGCAGATAGGTTTGCAGGATGATCAGACGTGGTAGCTGAAGGAGTATAAAGTATCTTTTGACATGTGTCTGTGCGTAGTTGCTTTCTATAAATGCCATCTCCGTCTAGCTGCTTTCTATAAATGCCAGTCTTTAACTATATAAGTATATGATAGCCACAAAGCTTTTCAAGTGTCTTTAGACGTAGGAAAAAAGAACCAAAGAATTAATGAGCACCTATGTGCTAATCTATGATGGATTTGCTAGTGTCTCTCACAATCAATACCGTAATGGGCCAGTTTGCTACAGAAAGTCGGTTACATTGTGTATATGGAGAGGTTCAAGCTATTTGGATGGAGAAGATAAAGTTATTTGAAAAGGGACATTACAATTATTTGGATAGGGAGGTTAAAGTTTTTTGGATGGAGATATTAAAGTTATCTGTATGGGGACGTTAAAGTTTGGTTGGAGACGTTAAAACTATCTGTATGATGACGTTAAATTTTGGATGGAGACGTTAAAGTTATCTATGTGAGGACGTTAAAGTTATCTGTATCGGGACTTTAAAGTTATTTGGAAGGGGACGTTACAGTTATTTGGACACACAGTGTATGTTTAAATATTTATGTCATCATCATCATCATGTGCTATACCGATAAGCGTGGGGTGGCCATCGCTCGTCATCTCATACAGTCACCTAAGCTTCAGATCAGCTCTATGTTCAAGTCTCGTCAGGCGGTATGACTGTTCCAATATAGTTTCATGTGCTAATCTCTACAAGGCATATTTTATCTGATGTTATAACTGTTCCCAGATAGTTTTATCGATCTCCTGTTTACGAATTTTACAATTTACTTGGATGTTACATTACGGTGTTTCATTTTTCTGTTTTCTTACAATTGCGCAGACAATTTTGACTCAGCATCTCTCTCTGTCTCTCTGTCTCTCCTCTCTCCTCTCTCTCTCTCTCTCTCTCTCTCTCTCTCTCTCTCTCTCTTGTGGGAAGTAGTATTGGTTCGTTACTTCCTAAGCCAAATACAAGAGAGGTCGCTGTTTCAATCTTCTTGTTTGTTTGAAAATATCAATCATTACTCCGCTTGGGTGGGTTTTCATTTATATTGTCTCCTGTCTGCATCTTTCTACGGCTTCAGTCAGTGCTCTCTCTAGCTTGATGTCTCGTGGCTTTAGTTTGCTACAAGTTGTTTGACAGGATTCAGGTACCTGTTTCAATTATCTCTGAGATTTGGTAAATGACCATTTAGTATCAGTTGGTTGTCCAGTTTTGTCCGTGTTTTCCTGAAAATAAAACCTACCCCTATAAAATAAAACACCCTAGTACGATTTTTCAGAACGCTTTTAATATAAGACCTAACTCTAAAATAAGCCCTGGATAAGATCGTCAGTTTATATATCAATACAACTTGTGATCTATTTGCAGACGACTGTACTATATATACTAGTCAAGAAAACCGTAGTGAATTAGATAATTCTTTACAAAAGGAACTTGATAATCTTACTAGATGGAGCAATGAAAACCGCATGCAAATTAACATCGACAAAACCAAATCCATGTTAATAACGACCAGACAAAAACTACAGACACTAGCCATAACTGGAGCACCGCTCAAACTCCGCTTGGGCTCGCTACCTATAGTTAATGTGAACGAACATAAAACACTAGGTCTTTTAATTGACAGCCATTTGAGCTAGAGCTCTCATGTTCACATTCTTACCAAGAAAATAGCACAAAAAGTTTACCAACTTGCTAAAATTCAACACTTCCTGGACGAAAGCATACGAAAAATATTCTATACATGCTATATTCAATCACATCTCGATTACTGTTCCACAGTTTGGGATGGTTGCCCTAAATCTAATTTTAAACGACTATGTTCTCTACAAAACCGCGCTATTCGTCTGGTTTCTGGCAGAAAGCACGTTGAAAGTAATAATTTATACAGTCATCTAAGACTTCTACCACTTCGAAAGCGCTTCCTTTTTAACAAAGCGAAATTAGTGAATAAAATTATATCTCAAAATACCCCAGAGTATCTTCTGCCCCTGATTCAATCTAATGCAATGAACAGCAAGCGCCTAAAAGCCTAGGTTGGACCTATACAAAACATGTTTCGCCTATTCTGGTGCTCACTTATGGAATGATCTTCCTCCAGATCTGAAAACTCCAATGAGTCCCTACACATTTAACCGGAAACTCTTTCAATACTTAATCCATACTGACAATATGCCACCATAATTCATTTACTGGTATAATTGTTCATTATAATTGTTCATTATAATTGTTTAACTATAATTGTTCACTATATATGTGTGTGTGTGTGTGGGGGGGGGGAGAAAGAAAGAAAGAGAGAGAGAGAGAGAGAGAGAGAGAGAGAGAGAGAGAGAGAAAGTGGGTGTCAGAGAGAGTGAGAGAGTGAATGTGTGTGTGCGCACGTGCATGCGTGTGGGTGGAGAGAGTGATTGAGCAAGAAATGGTGAGGGAATGTGTCAGTGCATGCATTCGTACGTGTATGTGTGAGAGTGAGTGAGGGAGTGTGTGCGTGCGTGCATTCATGCGTGCATTCATGCGTATGTGTATGTGAGAGAGAGAGTGTGATTGAGAGAGTGAGTGTGTGTGTGAACGATTGTGTGTGTGAGAGAGTAAGTGAGTGAATGAGTGAGGAGTGAATGAGTGAGAGAGGGAGTGTGTGTGAGTGAGTGAATGAGTGTTAGAGTGTGTGTGAGTGAGAGAGAGAGAGAGAGTAAAAGAGTGAGTGAGTGCGCTAGGATAAGTGAAACATTGAGTGATAGCGTGAGGGTGTGTGTCTGTCTGTATATGGATGTGTGAGAGAGAGAGAGAGAGAGAGAGAGAGAGAGAGAGAGAGAGTAAGAGAGTTAGAGATAAAGGGAATGAAGATGGACAGAGTGAATGAATGGGGGAAATAGTGAGTGAGAGAGAGAGAGAGATTGATTGATTGATTGATTGATTTAGGAACCGACATCACAGCATTCGGGACATTCCCATAAGCGCTCCGTCCCCATCCCCAGCAGCCAGCGAAGAGTTCCAACACTAATAGTTCCAGTAGCAATCTGATTATATGTCCGTCTAGCCTTTCCTCTGAGCGTCGAGCGTCGGCCAGATCCCCTCGTCACACCTCGCTGTCTCATTCTTACCAGACTATGGTGATCCATCTGCTCCTCCGAGGTGTACACGTGCTCACACAAGGCCGCAACCACGTCTGCCTTGTCATGCATCAATACTCCACCAAGTTTTGCCGAGCCAGCCAATCTGTCCGCCTGTTCATTCCCCAGCACACCGGCATGCCCAGGAGAAAAGATCCAGGTGATGCTTGCTACCCGTGACCTCCGAAGCGAAGCAAGCCACTCTGCACGAAGCTTGCCTGTTCTCACCCTTCTCAGCATGCTTTCTGAGTCAGTTACAATCACAATATGTGTATGTATCGTGTTTTCTATCCAGCGGAAAGCTGCACTGACCGCCTCCACCTCCATTCTTAAGCTAGATGTAGTGTCATCATACGCCAGGCTCTCCTGCACCAAACGCCGACCATTAGTTTTTGCCAAGAACCCCCAGGCACTTCTCCTACCTCTCAACACTGACCCATCCGTGTAGATAATCACATCACCCGGGCGAGAATTTTCCTGAATTAGTTGCTGAATTTCCACTTCCGTGGCCCCTGCTGGCCATGGAAGTGGAAATTCAGCAGCTAATTCAGTTGTTGAGAGAGAGAGAGAGAGAGAGAGAGAGAGAGAGAGAGAGAGAGAGAGAGAGAGAGAGAGAGAACGAGAGAGAGAGTGAGACAGTGGGAGAGTTGATGTGTTAGGTGTGTGGGAGCGCGTATATATGTGTGTATATATGAAAGAATACAGAGAGAGAGAGAGAGAGAGAGAGAGAGAGAGAGAGAAAGAGAGAGAGAGAGAGAGAGAGAGAGAGAGAGCTGAACAGATGCATGTCATGTAATATGCATGTTATGTAACACGCGAATCCATATGTTTGTGTAATCTCATCTGTCATATTATCAGTTAAATACCATTTGATTTTATCATGTATAATGTAAACTCATGTACATTACTATAGTTTGAGTGAAAGACAGAATGAGTGAGCGTGAGAGTGAATGTGTGTGTGTGTGTGTGTGTGTGTGTGTGTGTGTGTGTGTGAGAGAGAGAGAGAGAGAGAGAGAGAGAGAGAGAGAGAGAGCATCACTATTTTTACTTCACACACTGTTTATGTACACATTTTTCTTGATTATGTTTACAACATTCATTTCACAATGTTTAACTTTCTTCCTATGTAAATGTATAATGCTCTTGATGAACGAAAGACGAGTGATTGGAAGGGCCGAATGTAAGACGGGTCTGCGTGCCCAATTTGTTACCCTTTGAAAATAAAGTTGATTTGATTTGATTTGATTTGACCTGATGCCGAATGGCCAGTCGGCATACAGACCGCACTAGTGCGCACGGATGTGGCTCACAATTCAATGCGTCATTCGTGTGAAATAAAGTTCCCAATGCACTACAAGCAGGCTACATGGACAATAAATGCGCATTTAAGGAAAGCTTTATTGCTGGACATAAGAGACTGACTTGTGCCAATCGTTCTACCGGAAATGGAGTCGCAAGAAGTCCAGGCCGGAATTCGGGATTTGAAGCTTTATGACGATATCCACGATGGATGCATTGTCGTGTGTCCATCTTCGAGCTGGTCGACACCAGTCTCTTCCACAGCTGTTCTGTCCGAGCCACTGAGACTTTTATCGTGGACAGAGTCTTTCAGTTTCCGAGAACGGATACTGTTTATGTACCTGTTCCCTTCGATATACAGATCTTGTAGAATGTCAGTCTGTCGTTTCTTTGCTCCACGATATTATAAGAACGTGCCTGTAACATTTCAGCTAAAGTGCCTAATTTTTGTATTGAGTGATTGAGAAAGTCGTTAAAATATCATTTTAACTGATTCAGTTTCGAAGCAGAATATATCGCCAAATTTCCCATTTGGACTGAAGGGGGAGATATCGTCGTACTAGGGTGATCGTGTTATTTGTTTTGTTTCGTCGTATCTTCCGAAATTTTAATGCTCAGTTATTGAAATTTACATTATAATATTTGTTCATTTGATGGTATATCTTGTCTTGTCCAAAATTACTTTTTGTTGGGCACTGCATCAGATAAAAACCTACTGATATTGGTTTGAATTCTCCTTAAAGCATTAATTGACTGACTGACTGACTGACTGACTGACTAACTGACTGACTGACTGTCTGTCTGACTGACTGACTGACTGGCACCTTGCCGTCTTGACAGACGATAATTTGTAAAATGGAGTTATACCTCTCCATGGCACAAAGTCTGGGCAGAATAGTAGAGTCCATGTGTTACCAGTGAAGCATAATCCCTCTCTCGGGCTGCCTAGTTTTCTCTAGAGCACATGTGTCAAACTCAAGGACCGCGGTCCACATCAGGCCCGAGAGGTTTCAACCGACGTAAAAAATATATTCGGCCCGAGAGATAATTTTAGGCAACAATATTTTTTAAAGGCCACGATATAAAGTGTAAATAAAATTCCCTAATTAGCAGCTTTGCCGAATGATAGGCTACTTGAAAGCGTTCTCGCTTGGATGAGAATAAGCGAAAATAAAAGTTGTGTAGTGAATGGATAGCCGAACTCCGTGGCCAAAGGCTTGCGAACGCGGTTCGAGAGCCGCTTACCAGGCGTTCGAAGCTCAGCTGCAACCCATGTTTGCAGCAGATCATGTCGCGTTGTTTCATAACGTGTTGGTATGGGAGCTGGTCTTTCAGAAAGCAATGGCAAACTATTGAACGTAAAATTTGCCTGGTACATCAACAGCAGCTGAAAGATGCTGGTGTTGACTGCAACGTCCTGCAGGGGATATGCAACATAAAAAAAGTGAGTGGATGTTCGTCGTAATAGTGACCTAGCAACATTCAGTTGCTCGTACTGTATTGGTGCATAAGAAATGAAAGTAGTGTGGTGCCCCGATATTACAACACCTTGTCCCGCTACGGCTAACCTGATATCAATCAAGCGTCTGTCGGTAGATGCACATAAAAAAAAAAATCAAAGCTAGCCTTTAAAATGACAAAGATAAAAGTTTATTCTGAAAACAGAGCCTTTCGAAGACACTAGGAGGCTGAATATTCATTCATTGGCACCTTGCCGTCTTGACGGACGATAGTTTGTAAGGGATGGAGTTATTGCCTCTCCATAGCACAAAGCTTGGGCTAAAATATAGAGATCATGTGTTGCCCACGCAGCATGATCCCTCTCTCGGCCTGCCTAGTTCACTCCAGAGGAAAGGTAACACCTCTACATCTGGAACAAGACAAGCTGCAGAAGCTGACGGATCAGAAAAGCAATGCTCTAATTGTCCGCCTGTCGGAGCTTCGATCCTAGACCAGCCGCCAACCAAGGCTTAGGGCCTGGTCTGCCCTGCCGTGACACTTTGTCTTTAGGTTGCATTTCCTCGCACCAGGGTAAGGCTTGTACCCTCCCAATTGCGCTCTTCCGCCCGAAGCCGTTGGCACAATGTGGGGTGTCGGGTTTGGTAAGCGCCGCCCAACGATCGTCGCTAACAGAAAGCAGGTAGTACCGTCTATTGTTATACGGTAGCCCAGTCATATCTGACTAAGACCTGACACAAGAGGCTGAAGAGGCTGAATATATGTTTACTGATATTGGCGGTAAACCTGTGTGTCTAATTTGTGGAGATAATGTGACTGTGATCAAAGAATATAATCTGAGACGGCACTACGAGACTAAACATCAAGACAAGTTAAACAGCCTGAATGCAGTGCAGAAGCTACAGAAGGTTTAAGAATTGTAGAGGCATCTAACATCACAGCAGATGTTTTTCACCAAAGCAAAATTACAAACTGAAGCTGCTGTGAAAGCAAGTTTTTTTGTGTGTTTTTTTTTTTTTTTGTGGCGGAGGAGATCGCAAAATCAGGCCGACCATTTTACAGAAGGAGAGTTTCTGAAGCGCTGCATGATGAAAGTGTGTGACGTCTTGTGTTCAGACAAAATTGAGATAATTGCAAAGGTAAGCCTTAGCAGAAATACGGTTGTTGATCAGGTTTATGAGATGGCCACTGATGTGAAAACACAGCTGATCGAAAAAGGTAAAGACTTTGTTGCATTCTCCCTTACTGTCGATGAAAGTAATGACACGACTGACACTGCGCAGCTCGCCATCTTCATCCGTGGAGTGGACTCCAGTTTGAATGTTACAGAAGAAATATTGGATATAAAATTTATGCATGGGACAACGATAGTAAAAGACATTATTAACAACGTATGTCAAAGTTTAACCAACATGAACCTGCCTTGGGACAAACTCGTTGGACTGACAACAAATGGACCACAGGCGATGTGTGGCGTAAAAAAGTGGACTAGTTGGAAGGATGTGGTTAAATATGCTGGAGAACTGTACTGGTGAATTGATAACATATAACTGCATCATACACCAAGGATCACTGTATGGTAAATTCCTCAACAAGGAAGGTATAATGAGCACTGTAACACAAACCGTCAACTTTATTTGAGTGAAAGGTTTAAATCACCACCAATTTCAGTCATTTTTGCAGGAAATAGAGTTGGCGTTCAGCGACATGCCTTATCATACAGAGGTGCGGTGGCTAAGTCGGGGAAAAGTTCTCAGTAGATTTTTCCATCTGATCGAGGAAATCTGTCAATTCATGGACATTAAAGGAAAAGATTCCACAGTTTTTAGGGATAAAATGTGGAAATGTGAGTTGGCATTTCTTTCTGATATAACCACTCATCTCAACGTCTTGAACCTGCAGCTCCAGGGACCACTTAATCATTGATATACATGATGCAGTGAAGGCATTTCAAGTAAAGCTGCGCTTATGGGAGACACAAATGCACCAATGCAACCTGTCTCACTTTTCTTTTTGCCAAGCAATATTAAACCAAGCCAACGCTATGGTGTTTCCCAATGCACACTTTGCTGAAAAACTTAGCTTTCTTCGCGACGAGTTCGCATGGCGCTCTAGTGACTTTGAAGCACATACAAGTAATTTCGAGCTATTTCGTAATCCATTTGCCATAGATGTGGAAACTGCACCTGTAAATTTTCAGATGGAGTTAATAGAGCTGCAGTGTAATGGGACACTAAAGGCAAAGTACGACACTGTGGGGCCTGCACAGTTCACTCGTTTCATTCCTGAAGAGATGCCCCGGCTTCGTCTGCATGCAGCTCGAACCTTAAGCATGTTTGGTAACACATATTTGTGTGAGCAGCTGTTTTCTGTGATGAAGATTAACAAAACATCACACAAGAGTCGTCTCACTATAAACGAACTTGTAGCCAAGAAAAGATGTCAAACATAGTGCTCAGACAAATTGGCATAACAGTGAAAATGTGTATACCAATGATTGTTGTTATTATTAAAACTTTGTTTTCTGCTTTAATGTATATTAATGTTTAAAAAAGATTTAATTTTCGGCTTATTGAATGTTTGTCCTGTTCGGCCCGCAACCTTACGTGTGATTTGAGTTTTGGCCCGCTGAGCGATTGAGTTTGGCACCCCTGTTCTAGAGGACAGGTAAAACGCTTGGAACAAGACAAATTGCAGAAGCTGCCGGATCAGAAAAACAATACTCTAACTGTCCGCTATCGGAGCTTCGATCATAAAACAATTTCCAACCAAGGTTTAAAGCCTGGTCTGCCCTGCCATGCCATTTAGTCTTCAGGTTGCATTTCCTCACACTTGGGTACGTCTAAGGCATTAATTAATTAATTACACATGCAGCTATTAGATAACATCACAGCCTTATACCACAAATGCCCCGGCATTATCAGAACCACTGATGAACTCACTGAACCACTGCATATAACCACAGGAGTCGGGGAACAGTGCGTCATATTTCCATTACTGTTTACCATATTTATTGACAACATCACATCTGGAGCAGTCACGGGAGAAGAAACCTGACAGAGCTGTGTCACGATGCTGTATGGTTTAAAAGGCAAATAGGATCGACTTCATTGCACCGGTTTTTATCCCTTAGGCTTGGTCTTTTTCCTTCCGCACGGCGGCCTGTCGAACGCTTCCCGCAAAGCACAAGCTCCGCAGCTCCAGCGACGACCCCTAGAATTCTCCGAAAAAGTTGCACTCGTGAACCAAATGTAGCCTGGAATCGAATCCAAAAGCTTTGGCGTTCGAGGTGGGCGGCTTTGCCACTTCGCCACGAAGATTCCCAGGTTTAGGGGTCAGGTGACAATGGCAATACGTGTTCGAGTGAGCGTTCGATATCAGCACTCAACGTTCGCTATCATTCATTGGCACCTTGCCGTCTTGACAGACGATAGTTTGTGCTTCAAAAAGGCATAATTACTATTACCCATGGCGGTAGCGAATGTAACTGATAAGGCCAATTCGCGCTGTAAATGTTCTTTCACAGTGGATGCATGTGAACACGTGGTCATTTCCACCATCATGCACCATCTTACGTCTCACACGCTTGGTGTGTGACTTATCTGTAATAATTTTTTTTTCCTTTGTCTTTATTCCATTTCTGATGCTTGCCCTCCACGCAACACGTTCAGCGGCGTCTCGCTCCCAATGTGGATTATCAATGCCTGTATCAATCATGTCCCGCTTGCACACATCTTTGTATCGTAGTAGCGGCCGACCCTGAGATCTCTTACCCATCTGTAATTCACCAAAAAAGATGTCATTTGGTATTCTACCATCATCCATCCTCCTAAGATGTCCTGTCCATCTAAATCTACGAAGACTGAGCATGGAATAAACCGTCAGACAACCTGATTTTTCCAATATTTCAGTATTTGTGATTTTGTCTTGCCACTTAATACCAAGAATTCTTCGCAGACACCGCATATGAAAGCTGTTTAAACGTTTCTCTTGGTGTCCAGGCTTCACTGCCATAAAGAAGAGTATTAAGGACACAGGCTTGATAGACAAAGACTTTCATTTTGGCACTAAGCTTCCTGTTCTCCCAGACTCTTTTTCTTAACCTGTTCATTGTTGTTGCTGCCTTACCGATCCGGATGTTGATTTCCTGATCTAGGGATAATTTGCTATTTACCACTGATCCTAGATATGTAAAATGGTATACCATCTCTTCTAGTTCGGCGTCGTCAATAAAGATTGATGGTACGCCATGTGCACCTTGTGACATAATCTGTGTCTTCTTTTTGCTAATTGTTAAACCAAATTCAGAACAAACATTGGAGAATGCAGATAGTAGACATTGTAATTTTTTCTCAGAGTGGGTCGTAACTGCAGCATCATCTGCAAAAAACAACTCTCTGATCAGTGCCCTCCTAATTTTAGTCTTGGCTTTCAATCTCTGAGCATTGTAGAGGCTGCCATCTGAGCGTGAGTGAATGAATATACCACCGTCCTGATCACGATAGGCATGTTTCAGTAGAAGTGAAAAGTATATTCCAAAGAGCTAGTACACAACTTGCTTAACTCCACTCTTGATTTCAAACTCTTCAGAAGTTGCACCATCAAACTTGATTATACCCTTCATGCCTGTGTGGAACGATTCCACAATGGACAGAAGAGTTGGTGGGCAGCGAATCTTCTTTAGTGCCTAGAACAGACCCTCACGACTGACCAAATCAAATGCTTTTGTGAGGTCGATGAAGGCAATAAACAGTGGTTGATCCTGTTCCCGGCATTTTTCTTGCATTAGTTGCAATGAGATTATCATATCAATGGTAGACCGATTCTGTCGGAAGCTACACTGTGATTCGGGGTAGACTTGATCTCCTAGGACTTGAAGTCTGTGCAGAACAATTCTGGCAAATACTTTTCCAACAATACACAGAAGTGAGATACCCCTATAGCTGTTCCAGTCGCTCGGATCGCCCTTGTTCTTGTACAGTGTTATGATGCTTGAATCTTTGAAATCCTGTGGGACTTGTCTTTCTCGCCAGCATAGCTCTATTAGCTGGTGGATCTGTAGAGTGAGTGTGGCCTCTCCATAGCACAAAGCCTGGGTTAAATATAGAGATTATGTGTTGCCTATGCAGTATGATCCCTCTCTCGGCCTGCCTGGTTCACTCCAGAGGAAAGGTAACACCTATATATCTGGAACAAGACAAGCTGCAGAAGCTGCCGGATCAGCAAAGCAATGCTCTAACTGTCCGCCTGTCTGAGCTTCGATCCTAGACCAGCTGCCAACCAAGGCTTAGGGCCTGCTCTGCCCTGCCATGACATTTTGTATTTAGGTTGCATTTCCTCGCACCGGGGTAAGGCTTGTACCCTCTCAATTGCGCGCTTCCACCCGAAGCCGTTGGCACAGTGTGGGGTGTCGGGTTTGGTAAGCACCTTCCAACGTTCGGCGCTAACAGAAAGCAGGTAGTACCGTATACTGTCATACGGTAGCTCAGTCATATCTGACTAAGACCTGACACCTCACGTTCGCTGTAAAAAGAAGTAATACCAGCTCTCAATATTCGCTATGGAAAGGAAGGAATACCACCCCTCAGCGTTCGCTATGGAAAGGAAGGTATACCAGCTATTTCTTTCGCTTTGGAAAGGAAGCAATTCCAACTCTCAACGTTCGCTATGAAAAGGAAGGAATACCCGCTCTCATTGTTCGTTATGAATAGGAAGGAATACCAACTTTCAACGTTCGCTATGGAAAGGAAGAAATACCAGCTCTCAATGTTCGTTATGGAAAGGAAAGACTGCCACCTATTCCTCCGTGCTCTCAGCCCTACACAATGTGATGGTCCTAAAGCTTCACATACCCACAACATATTCCTGATATTGGACTTTAAAACTTCACATACCCACAGCAATTTCCTGATATTGGACTTTAAAACTTCACATACCCACAGCAATTTCCTGATATTGGACTTTAAAACTTCACATACCCACAGCAATTTCCTGATATTGGACTTTAAAACTTCACATACCCACAGCAATTTCCTGATATTGGACTCTAAAACTTCACATACCCACAGCAAGTTCCTGATATTGGACTCTAAAACTTCACATACCCACAGCAAGTTCATGATATTGGACTTTAAAACTTCACATACCCACAGTAATTTCCTGATATTGGACTCTAACTAAAACTTCACATGCCCACAGCAAGTTCATGATATTGGTCTCTAAAACTTCACATACCCACAACAAGTTCATGATATTGCACTGTAAAATTTCACATACCCACAGCAAGTTCCTGATATTGGACTCTAAAACTTCACATACCTACAGCAATTTCCTGATATTGGAAACAAACAGCTTAGGTCGTGCCTGAAAGCGTGGGCGATCATGGTTCGCCATCTCACATCAAGATCAAGTCTATATTCTATGGCGGAGGAGTTACGAAAGCATTTCGTAATCCCCCATACGGCATTCGGAACACAGCTGCGGGCGATTTGGCAGCAGACAGATCTCTCATCGGTTTCCCATACAAAGGTATGAGTGCCGTTCGTTTAGACAGCTATGGCAAACTACTGAACGTAAACTTTCCAAGAAATCACTAACAGACAAAAGATGCTGAGGTTGACTGCGACGTTCTGTAAAGGATATGTAACTAATTTTAACTATATTCTCATCCAGATTATACCATGTGACAAGCCATCAAGGTTTTTATCTCTGTGTCTTCCTCAAGTTTTTCTGCCATTAAGTTTACCAGTTGTTTCTCAGTAAGTTTTCAAGTTTTCTCATATCATTCCCTAGTATATCGTATATGACTACATCTAATCGCTTTAACAATTTACGATTTTCATCCGCTTCTTGAAGAATCGCCTCATTTGCTTTTCTTTCCGTCAATGGTATTATTTCACAACAAACGTTTTTGAACAATAAAGACACAAACAATAGATTCCACGATTTATTGGCTAGCATACTTCGCACTATCTCGTCAGGTACATACTGCAGAAATCACACAACATAAACCAAAGCAGTAAGATAAATCCTTCAAGCTGAAATATACAACACACATATTGACACAGTAAGTTGGATTAGCTATAACAATAATTAATTTTGGACAACCGATGTTCTTTTGAGAGGGGGAAGACAAGATTGCGAATACACGTGAGAGCTTTAAGACAACATATAAAACATACGATACGAAGATCAGCTCATGCAAGACAGAAATGACTTCAGTTACAAGATCATATCGGCTAATTAACATTCAGTTTAAAATTACCGTGGTAGACAATTTATTAAAAAGAATTTTTGATTTTGTATATCCTATTTACAGGACACTGCAGTCAACGCCAACATTTTTCAGGTGCTGTTGACGTCTTGGCAAGTTTTAGGTTCAGAAGTTTGCCATTGCTTTCCGAATGACCAGCTCACCTAACTTTCCTTAAGAAACCAAAGCGACGCGATCCGCTGCCGAATCTCGCTCAGCTGTGTTTTGTACGTAGGTATACGGGATTACTAACAGCGTCCTTAACCCCTTCGCCAGGGAGACTGGCCAATTCAAATTACTGTGTGAATATGTGTTGTATATTTTAGCTTGAAGTATGTATCTAATTACTTTAGTTTATGTTGGGTGATTTCTGCAGTATGTATTTGACGAGATACAGCGTACTATGTCAGACAATAAATCGTGCAATCTATTGTTTGCGACTTCGTTATTTAAATTAACTACGAGAAAACATTGTTTTGAATTTAAATACAAGCCATCATATTTAAGAATCTAACCACTTAGGGAGTATTCTCCCAGAGATAAGCTACCATACTTCAGAATCTAACAACTTAGGAACTGATCTCCCAGAGATAAGCCACAATATTTCAGAATCTAACCACTTAGGACGTAATCTCCCAGATATAAGCTACCATATGTCAGAATCTAACCACTTAGGACGTGATCTCCCAGAGATAAGCCACCATATTTCAGAATCTAACCACTTAGGAAGTGTTCTCCCAGAGATAAGCCACCATATGTCAGAATCTAACCACTTAGGAAGTGTTCTCCCAGAGATAAGCCACCACATTTCAGAATCTAACCACTTAGGAAGTGATCTCCCAGAGATAAGCCACCATATTTCAGAATCTAACCACTTAGGACGTGATCTCCCAGAGATAAGCCACCATATGTCAGAATCTAACCACTTAGGACGTGATCTCTCAGAGATAAGCCACCATATTTCAGAATCTAACCACTTAGGAAGTGTTCTCCCAGAGATAAGCCACCATATGTCAGAATCTAACCACTTAGGAAGTGTTCTCCCAGAGATAAGCCACCATATTTCAGAATCTAACCACTTAGGAAGTGTTCTCCCAGAGATAAGCCACCATATTTCGAATCTAACCACTTAGGAAGTGTTCTCCCAGAGGATTCGAAGATCGATCAACTCTTACTCCAGTCGGCTGGACTAAAATGTTACCTTCTCGTCCTTAACTTGCAGACGTAAATTACAAGCACATCTGAAGTCGGAATAGGTTCGCATGATAGCGTGGGACACTGGCAATTCGGAAAGTTCACTGACCAGCAAAGATCAGCCCAGTGCACTAGAAGTAGTAACACGTGTATGGACTACGCTTGATTTCTAAGCCAGCGTGCGCTAAACATAAAAAAATAAACCTGCATTAATCTGGAAACCAAACGGAAGTTCATAATCAAGTGTTGTACCAAGCTGTTTAACAAGTGTCAAATAGCGCGAGGTAACGTTCGAAGCAACAACAACAACAACAACAACAACAACAACAACAACAACAACAACAACAACAACAACAACAAAACTTTATTTTGAAAGGGTTAAGAATTGGGCACGCAGGCCCGTCTAACATTCTGCGCTTTTATCACTCTCTTTCATACATTATACCATTCACACATCATTCAAGGCTAACTGAAAACAGCAACAATATAAAAGATATGCATTATAAAGGCATGTGGAAAATGAAAAATCAATACTACACGACTCAGTAATAGTAATAACTGGTGTGGCACTTGTTATTAGCTATGTGGAATATACTGGCCTACCAAAAGGGGACTGGCTGTTATACTAGGGTTTTATTATTTTTATTACTTCTATTATTAAGGGAGAAGGTAATCTGTACTGAGATAGTGCTCAAATAATTTGCGATTATAAGTATAGGGATTGGTGATGTCTTTTATTTTATTGTGGAAGATTGTTCCACGGCTGAGCTGCAGAGTGCGTTAAGCTTGTTTTGTATAAGCCTATCCTAGGCTTCGGAATGTGTAATATATTTAATCGTTTACTGTGTCTAGCATTATATTCAAACAATGGCCAAAGGTAATTTGGGGCATTCCGATGTAGGATTTTGTGAATTAGTTTGCCCTTATTGAAAAGCAGACGTTTGCGGAGTGGTAGTAACTGAAGACGTTTATGCAGGCTAGGATTGTCAGTTAACTGTTTGCTATAAATTAAACTCATGGCCCGTTTCTGGAGTGAGTAAAGTCGCTTGGTGCTTGAATTGGAACAACCGTCCCAGGTTGTAGAGCAGTAGTCAAAATGTGTCTGTATGTGAGACTATATAATATTTTCTTTGTGTCCAAGCACGTGGCGTGAGATGCTTGTGAGGAGGTCACAACGGATAAAAGCTCACACTCTTAAACTTTCTGTGTGCTGATGTATAGGTAGCGGGTTCAGGCCCTACACCGGTCAGCTGGACTAAAATGTTGACTTCTCGTCCTCGACTTGGAGACGTAAATTACAAGTACCTCAGAAGTCGGAGTTGGTTCTTCTAATGGCGAGGAACACTGGTAAAAAAAGGGGGCAGAGTGTTAGTAACACAGCTGCGTGCGATTTGGCAGCAGACCTAGTCACGTTGGTTTGTTTCTGAAAATGGTATCGGTGCCGGTCGTTCAGAAAGCAATGGAAAACTACTGAACGTAAACTTGCCAAGAAACCACAAACAGCCAAAAATGATAGGATTGACTGCGACATCCTGTAAAGGATATGCGAATAACTTTAACTGGCAGCATACAAGATTACCACTCGGCAGGTGTGAAGTTCCAGTAACGGGTTTGCACATCCCGCTGGTTTGTGAACTTGGAGAAGGAAGAAGAGCTGTACCACGGTCCCCGTGTAGTTTATAATATAGTACCGGGTAGAGATGGGAAGACTCGTGCTGTGGGCCCCGTGGAGATGTTACTGAAGTACTTGGTAGAGAGGGGAAGACTCGTGCTGTGGGCCCCTTGGAGATGTTACTGAAGTACCGGGTAGAGAGGGGAAGACTCGTGCTGTGGGCCCCGTGGAGATGTTACTGAAGTACCGGGTAGAGAGGGGAAGACTCGTGCTGTGGGCCCCGTGGAGATGTTACTGAAGTACCGGGTAGAGAGGGGAAGACTCGTGCTGTGGGCCCCGTGGAGATGTTACTGAAGTACCGGGTAGAGAGGGGTAGACTCGTGCTGCGGACCCCGTGGAGATGTTACTGAAGTACCGGGTAGAGAGGGGAAGACTCGTGCTGTGGGCCCCGTGGAGATGTTACTGAAGTACCGGGTAGAGAGGGGAAGACTCGTGCTGTGGGCCCCGTGGAGATGTTACTGAAGTACCGGGTAGAGAGGGGAAGACTCGTGCTGCGGACCCCGTGGAGATGTTACTGAAGTACCGGGTAGAGAGGGGAAGACTCGTGTTGCGGGCCCCGTGGAGATGTTACTGAAGTACCGGGTAGAGAGGGGAAGACTCGTGTTGCGGGCCCCGTGGAGATGTTACTGAAGTACCGGGTAGAGAGGGGAAGACTCGTGCTGCGGACCCCGTGGAGATGTTACTGAAGTACCGGGTAGAGAGGGGAAGACTCGTGCTGTGGGCCCCGTGGAGATGTTACTGAAGTACCGGGTAGAGAGGGGAAGACTCGTGCTGCGGACCCCGTGGAGATGTTACTGAAGTACCGGGTAGAGAGGGGAAGACTCGTGTTGCGGGCCCCGTGGAGATGTTACTGAAGTACCGGGTAGAGAGGGGAAGACTCGTGTTGCGGGCCCCGTGGAGATGTTACTGAAGTACCGGGTAGAGAGGGGAAGACTCGTGTTGCGGGCCCCGTGGAGATGTTACTGAAGTACCGGGTAGAGAGGGGAAGACTCGTGCTGCGGGCCCCGTAAAGATGTTGCTAAAGTACTGGGTAGACGGGAGAAGGACTGTGCGGCGGTTTCCGTGGAGATGTACTATAGTACTCGGTAGACGGGAGAAGGACTGTGCGGCGGTTTCCGTGGAGATGTACTATAGTACTGGGTAGACGGGAGAAGGACTGTGCGGCGGTTTCCGTGGAGATGTACTATAGTACTCGGTAGACGGGAGAAGGACTGTGCGGCGGTTTCCGTGGAGATGTACTATAGTACTGGGTAGACGGGAGAAGGACTGTGCGGCGGTTTCCGTGGAGATGTACTATAGTACTGGGTAGACGGGAGAAGGACTGTGCGGCGGTTTCCGTGGAGATGTACTATAGTACTGGGTAGACGGGAGAAGGACTGTGCGGCGGTTTCCGTGGAGATGTACTATAGTACTGGGTAGACGGGAGAAGGACTGTGCGGCGGTTTCCGTGGAGATGTACTATAGTACTGGGTAGACGGGAGAAGGACTGTGCGGCGGTTTCCGTGGAGATGTACTATAGTACTGGGTAGACGGGAGAAGGGCCGTGCGGCGTGAAGATGGTACTATAGTACTGGGTAGAGGGAAGGAGAGATGTGTGACCGTTCCCGTGGAGATGGTACTATAGTACTGGGTAGAGGGGAGAAGAGATGTGTGACCGTCCCCGTGGAGATGGTACTATAGTACTGGGTAGAGGGGAGGAGAGATGTGTGACGGTACCCGTGGAGATGGTACTATAGTACTGGGTAGAGGGGAGAAGAGATGTGTGACCGTCCCCGTGGAGATGGTTCTATAGTACTGGGTAGAGAGGAGAAGAGATGTGTGACCGTCCCCGTGGAGATGGTACTATAGTACTGGGTAGGGGGGAGAAGAGATGTGTGACGGTTGCCGTGGAGATGGTACTAAAGTACTGGGTAGAGGGGAGAAGAGATGTGTGGCGGTTCCCATGAAGATGGTACAGTTCTGCGTTGGTTTACCATTCGTATTTGCCAATTGCATAGGGCTCTTTCCTTGATTCACCCTTCTTGACTTGAGTTTAAGGAACACTATATGGGACACAAATCACTGATGAGCTAGTGCAGGTATGACAATGGGTCGAAGGACAGAAGCTCAGCCGCCGATGAGTCGATATACACATCACCAAGAAAATCTATAGGAGGTAAAACCAACAACCTTTCTTGTATGCAATGTGGCCGCTGCGACGGTAAGCCGATGTAAAACATAAACTTCTATCCAAACAGACACCAGCTGTGCTACAAAATGATAGGGTCATGGTTGTATTCAGCTACAGTATGTGTTGGCGGACCATGTCATCAGCTGGCGATAGAAAGAAACTTGTATGTGTTGGCGGACCATGTCATCAGCTGGCGATAGAAAGAAACTTGTATGTGTTGGGACATCGGGGGTAAAACCACACCAGTTAATTACACACCATTAATACTAATGGGGGACGCCGTGGCTGAGAGGGATCATTATCCACTTCTGGCTCTGAAGCTACTAGCGCCCTGCATAGACATGGGAACTTAGTCCTGTTGTTGTTGTCGTTATTGGTGCTGTTGTTGTTGTTGTTGTTGTTCCTCTTCTTCTTCTTCTTCCTTCTCCTGCACTTCTCCTTCTTCGTTCCTCTCTCAAGGTGAGTGTGCCACTCACAGTTATGCAGCTCAAAGTTCAGTGTGTTCTAATTCGTCATATATGTGTGTCAGGTTTGCTCCCTACAGACATATACCACCCAAGGTAAAGGGCTCCATCTAACCCTGGTGAAGCTTTCTTTCCTAACAATTTTGTCACAGCAGCGGCCTCAAGACATACTCTTTTCAACTTCCAACTGCTGTGGAATTTTTAACGTGGACAACATGTACTCGGGACTTCCCGTTTGTCTCCCTTATCGGAGAATGTTAGGCTCCTATCTCCCTACCCAAGACATCAGGTAAAATGTAATATCAACAGATACAAATGAAGGTCAGCATAGCCGAATGGACAGGAACGCGTGTTTTTAAACATCCGGTGTGCTGATGCCGAAGTAAATGGTTCCACCCATACACCGGACAGTTGGACTAAAATGTTGACATCTTGTCCTTGACTTGTGGACATAAAGTACCTCTGAAGTCGGAGTTGGTTCGCCTGATGGCGAGGGACACTATTAATAGAGAAAGCTAATCCAGACTCAAAATTCGGTCCAGCACTATTAGAAGTGTGTGTATAGACTACGCTTGAGTTCAAAGAAAGGGAGCGCCAAAAAAAAAAAAATCATTAGATACACATGGTTCTTGGGACAATACCCAGCCCATGCTGGAGCAAAACCTGGACTGTAAGAGCCTGAAGAGGACAGCGTTGCCGCTAAGCCAGGCTTCCCCTGTCTGGGAACTACTGGATTCCAGTTCTACAACTCGTCCCATGATCTCAGTGGCGTCACTGGGGTTGGTGTCACCCAGTGCGGTAAACTCTTAGTGTCACCCCTCTAGACTTTCACCATGGTCTTCTTCCGAGTGTTCCTGTACCATATATAATCGCATATAGTAATGTTTGTAAAATAAGTCAAAAAGTTAATAAGGACATAAGAAAGAAAACAAATTGAACAATATAACTGCAATACTTCAGGTAAAACATAAATAAAGAACTTCGACAAACTCGGACAAAGTTAAATTTTTGTTATTTAACATTAAAATTTCTAAAATTAACAATGAACGGTTATGAAACCCGACTAGACAGAGCTATGTCTGCTTTGTCAAATTTGCAATTTTTTTATTTTGGTGTCACCCCTTGATGGTGTCACCCGGTGCGGCCCGCACCCCCCGCACCCCCCTAGTGACGCCCCTGCATGATCTTATGGGTAGTGTCAGGACGACACACGGGAGATGCAACAATTTGTGTTCTCGTTGAAAATCGCAGACAGGTTAACAGTAAGGATACATCCCTGGTATACTTTGTGGCTAGGTAACCGTGAGGAGACAGAGCTGTTACTGCGAAAGGAATCTTTGTAAAGGAAGTTAACTTTACACAACTAACTGTGTTGACAACGTCTCGATTTGTGGTTTCACAATTTTTTTTTTTTTTTGGTTTGCATATCCTTTTTCAGGACATCGCTGTCAACATCAACATCTTTCAGCTGATTGTTGATTCTTGGTAAAATTACGCTCAGTAGTGTGTCATTGCTTTCTGAGCAACCGGCTCACATACCCCGAAAGTTACCGACGTCGAGAGAATCGCTACCAATTCTCGCGCACGTCACGTTACTCACGAGAGTATAGGGATTACGGAGAAAGTTGTGTAACACCTAGACCAGGGAGACCGGCGGTTTCACTATACCGCACCAGTATTGTCCGTGCGTGACGTATGGTCACCTACTGACACTTTGTTGTAATGTAACGTACATTAGTCGGGCTAGAGTCTCCGCGGGAGGTTGGCCCCGGTTCTTGTGGGAACCGGCAGGTTTAGCATAATGGCCTCTAGCCAAAGCTTCTGAAGTAGAACGGCATTGTTCGCTGGAGGCAACAGACCTACCGGCCTAAGATATAGGGTGTATTTTTAAGCCTTGTCGATAGATTGTTCCGTGACTGCTGTGTTTAGCAATATCGTAGGACAATCTCAGCTGGAGATTTTTCATGTTTGACTATTGGGGAACACGTGTTTGTTATAAATCCTTAGACACTTGTTCGTGACAGGCATGTGACGAAGCGAGAGTTGCCGACTTATGAGTTACAGAAGTACATTGCAATTCTTCACCAACCACGGAGGTTGGAAAATTATGACACACAGATGTCAATTTTATTACTGAGAACAACGGGAGCACACTGAATGCATCACAGCGGTAAAACTAATATACGCGTGGCTGCTGGCTGAACGACGGCCGGGATAGTGCAGTGGTTAGAACTCTTATCTTGCGACCCGGCGGTCATGTGTTCGAAACAACTTCAAGGCATTAATTTTCAGTGACTTGGGTTTCACATTATATCCGGAGGTCAGCATTGTATAATGGAAAAGGGCGCTCTTAAACATCTGGTGTGCTGATGCCGTGGTAGCGGGTTCAACCCATAAACCCGGCAGTTGGACTAAAATGTTGAATTCTCGTCCTTAACTTAAATAACGAAGATCGATAAGAAAAGAAGCACAACGCAGGCATAAAACAAAACATATACTATGCAAGGGGTACATTAGATAAGCGTTATTAATCCACGGGGAATATGTGATATTATAATGAGCTGTTTCATTAGTATATTTGTAAGTATTGGTGGGCACTCATTGAAGTGGCACGGCAGTAGTGAGTGCACACAATTACCACCAAGGAGGTTGGAAGTACCACTGTGGGGCAGGACAGTAGTGAGTGCACACACTTACCACCAAGGAGGTTGGAACTACCACTGTGGGGCAGGGCAGTAGTGAGTGCACACACTTACCACCAAGGAGGTTGGAACTACCACTGTGGGGCAGGACAGTAGTGAGTGCACACACTTACCACCAAGGAGGTTGGAACTACCACTGTGGGGCAGGGCAGTAGTGAGTGCACACACTTACCACCAAGGAGGTTGGAACTACCACTGTGGGGCAGGACAGTAGTGAGTGCACACACTTACCACCAAGGAGGTTGGAACTACCACTGTGGGGCAGGGCAGTAGTGAGTGCACACACTTACCACCAAGGAGGTTGGAACTACCACTGTGGGGCAGAGCAGTTGTGAGTGCACACACTTACCACCAAGGAGGTTGAAACTACCACTGTGGGGCAGGACAGTAGTGAGTGCACACACTTACCACCAAGGAGGTTGGAACTACCACTGTGGGGCAGGGCAGTAGTGAGTGCACACACTTACCACCAAGGAGGTTGGAACTACCACTGTGGGGCAGGGCAGTAGTGAGTGCACACACTTACCACCAAGGAGGTTGGAACTACCACTGTGGGGCAGGGCAGTAGTGAGTGCACACACTTACCACCAAGGAGGTTGGAACTACCACCGTGGGGCAGGGCAGTAGTGAGTGCACACACTTACCACCAAGGAGGTTGGAACTACCACCGTGGGGCAGGGCAGTAGTGAGTGCACACACTTACCACCAAGGAGGTTGGAACTACCACTGTGGGGCAGGGCAGTAGTGAGTGCACACACTTACCACCAAGGAGGTTGGAACTACCACTGTGGGGCAGGGCAGTAGTGAGTGCACACACTTACCACCAAGGAGGTTGGAACTACCACTGTGGGGCAGGGCAGTAGTGAGTGCACACACTTACCACCAAGGAGGTTGGAACTACCACTGTGGGGCAGGACAGTAGTGAGTGCACACACTTACCACCAAGCAGGTTGGAACTACCACTGTGGGGCAGGACAGTAGTGAGTGCACACACTTACATCCAAGCAGGTTGGAACTACCACTGTGGGGCAGGACAGTAGTGAGTGCACACACTTACCACCAAGGAGGTTGGAACTACCACTGTGGGGCAGGACAGTAGTGAGTGCACACACTTACCACCAAGGAGGTTGGAACTACCACTGTGGGGCAGGACAGTAGTGAGTGCACACACTTACATCCAAGCAGGTTGGAACTACCACTGTGGGGCAGGGCAGTGGTGAGTGCACACACTTACCACCAAGGAGGTTGGAACTACCACTCCGGGGTCGGTCCAGTCAATTGTTACGGAAGCACATAGGATAATTTTTTTGTGTTTTCTCGCTTTGAACTCAAGTGTAATACAACCACGTGCTACTACTTCTGGTGCATTGGACTGACTTTTGAGTGTGGATTAGCTTTCTCTATTACACTAATCAACAATAAAAATGTACTGGATATGATAATATGTGATCTTAACTAATTTGGGTGTGCTGAAAACGAAAATAACATTTAAAAACTGTCGACTGACTCTAGTTTCCACGATATATGCTGCTAGTTTATTTAATTACTGTCAGTTTATATAAGATATATATGACGCAACTGTTGTGGGCGATTGCATAATTTTTCTAATGACCAATACAAATGTAAATAGAAGCTGACGATGCAATCATACCTATGATTACTACATCTCTGATACCATCTTGCCGTTTGTGCATTTGTCCATATCAAATGCATCATAGTTAGAAATGCCTAGGACACGTGTGAACAGTGCTAATAATTTATGTTATAAATGTGGTGAGGTAACATTTCGATCACAAAAAACGAAATATTAACAAAGTGATTAAGAAGGCGCACAGTTTGTATTTTGGCTGCAGAATAGGAGATCAAGACATGAACTGGATGCCACACATATGCTGCAATACATGTGCAGAACATCTTAAACTGTGTTTTTTTTTAAAGCTGTTTTCACTGATGAAGAAGAAGACACTGTTGGTCCTGAACCATCATCTTCAAGCGACCCAGATTTTGAGCAAAACTACATCCACTTAACCATACTTAATAACCCAAAGTAAACTGAATGATCTTGTAGGAGATCTGAATTTACCGAAGAATAAGGCAGAGCTATTGGGTTACAGGCTGGAATATAGAATCTCCTAGCAGAAGATGTTAGAAATTCTATGTCTAGGAACCACCAGAAGCCGCTTATTACATTCTTTTTCACAGAGGGTGACCTTTCTGCGTGCCACAACATTTCTGGTTTAATGGCAGCTCTCAAATTCAATTACAAATCGGATAAGTGGAGGCTTTTCATTGATACATCCAAGAGGAGACTTAAAGCTGTTTTGTTTAATAATGGTAAAATGTGTTACCGTCAATTCCAGTTGAGAAGGCAGTTGATACGAAAGAAACTTATGAAACGATTAAGCAGCTTTTGAAGTATGTAAACAACGATCATCATCAGTCACTTTGTGGGGGATTAAAAGTGGTCACTCCTTTGCTTGGACTACAGGGTGAATACATCAAGTACTGTTGCTTTTTTCTGTGAGTGCGATATCCGTGCACTAATTGACCATTACATCAGAAGACATTGACCAATCAGGCAGTCATTGCAGCCTGGCAGTAAGAACGTAAAAAACCCCTTAACTTGTCGACAACATTTGTTCACAGGAGTAACACGTACCTGTTTTTATCTCCTATTGTCATATCCTACTGCAGCCGTCACTTCTCTTATTCCTGTTAGATAGTCTGAAGCGTCATGTTATCTATACGCCTTTCCTCATTATTAATGACTATCGATATCTATGAATTTATTTCTCATGCTACCTCAATAATCTCACATTTTCTTCAGCCATTGAAATTTCTGAGTATTGTCTTGCATAAAAACAAAACCGTTGTGTACACCTGTGTAACACAAAAGCTAATTTAAGCATTCACCGGCTTATCTCAAATGGTGTATGACATTACAAGCATACATGTGAAATGGGTTGCCAGGTGGCTAGACGCCGACTCCCAGCCTGATGGCTATCAGTTCGAATCTGAATTGGGGTAGATTTTAAAACTGACCTAGCTCCCAGGTCGACCCAACCTAAAATGGACACCAGCAAATATCTTGGGAAGTAAATTCGGTCGGCGTGATATTGACCTATCAGCCACCGAGTGAAGGTTTGTGTATAAACGTGAGTCGCGCACCATACGTCCAAAGGTCCTTAAGGCGTGTTAGAGGGTCCTATACTTCTCATTGTACACTCAGAAATGGCAATCGCGTATTGCTATTTAAATAACACAAGAAACCAATTCCTAGGTATTGATAACACTCACCAAGGCGGCTAGTTGAAGGATAAGGGGTGCGGGATAGGTGTGCCCCTATCAAAGGAGAGGTAAGGTGCCTCCTCCTCCACTCCACTAATCTATGGGACACCATTGGGCAAGGTGGAACACCCGTTTATCCCCCCGATCAGAGTCACGTGAAATCATGTGTGCAGGTGGTGAATGACGTTCAAGTGCAGTCCACAGTCAGTTGTAAGTTATGGTCTCCGACTGTAGGCAGTGGATTTCTTTTTGGAGACAACGGCTACGGTCATCGACCAATATGATCAGTCCTAAGAAGGAAAGCACTGGCAAACTATATTCTTTACAGATGCCAAGAAAGTGTTGTTTTATAGCTAGATTTAAAAAAAAAAATGGAGAGAAACGACGTAAATGGGTTCTCTACGGGAGCAGCTTCGCCCAGTAGGGGTAGTCATGTGCACCAGGTTACTCCAGACCGTCAGCAGGCGACTGAGTGCAACAGATTACCAATATCTAAAATGGGTACATGGAACGTTAGAACTATGAGTGGGGATGGCAAACTGGCCAATATCGAGCAAGAAATGAGAAAACTTAATGTAGGTATATATGAGACCAGACAGAAAGGAGTTGGCATAATAACATCCGAGGAATATAAAATAATCCATTCTGGTGGAGAGAAAAAACAGCGAGAGGAAGCATTTATAATGGATCTGGAGATAACGAAATCTTTAAAAGGATATTGTACTGTGTCAGACAGAATATTACTGGTAAAATTATGTGGCAGGTCTATATTTCTTTCTATCTACTTCTCTCTATATATCTCCTTTCTCTCTATCTATGTCTGCCTATCTGTCCTCTTCTCTCTTTATGTCCTCTTCTCTCTCTCTCTCTCTCTCTCTCTCTCTCTCTCTCACACACACACACACACACACACACATACACACACAATGTAGTTCAAGTACTCACCAACGACGCAGTATATGATTACAACGAAGACAGCAATAAGCAAGGCCACCCCAATGGTGATGAAGATGATGTTCAAGACACGTTTCAGAACCCTGTGCTCTTCCGGGCGGGGATGTAAGGCGTTCTCCGCATCAGGCCGTCCTTCGACTCTGTTATCTAGTAAAATAGTCCATATCCGACGAAGAACCGCCTTCTTCCCGGAGCGAACAGTCGACACCCGGGTGTCATTCTCGTCAGAGACAATGATCTCGATGCCTCTTCCATCCATTTGTTTTCAGTTGAAGAAAGTAGTTCCCACCTTTCTGGTGTATGGCTTACTCCAGGCTGGGCTATTCCGTGTCATGTGACATCTAAAGCTACACAGAGCGTTTAATCCTAGTTGTGTGAAAGCCGAATGAAATCTGAGAACTGAAACGATTTATTTGAAGATTAGCTAAAGCTGACATTAATTAGCGGGGAATCTGGTCTAGTCCATAGATGTGCCACTACTTCTAGTAGCTGCCATTACTGGGAAGTGCAATCGACTGATGTTTGCTTGTGGATTAGCTTTCCCTATTACCTGTATCTCTTGCCTTCAGGCGAACCGACTCCGACTTCTGAGGTACTTTTAATTTACGTCCGCAATTCAAGGACGAGATGTCAACAATTGTGTCCCAGTTGATCGGTGTAAGGATTGAACCCGCTAACTCGGCATTAGCACAGCAGAAATTTGTGTCTGTATAACCTGGATACCTCGGCATCAGCACAACGGAAATCGTTAGTTGTATAACCCGGATGCATAATTATATTACAAAACTGTCACTATATATTCGAATATGACATATTTATTGTGTAGTAATTTCAAATTAATTTCATTATATCTATGTCTGTATTGTTTTTGAGACAGGTAGCTACTACTGAAGTGTCGGACATGTGTGTTATGCTTTATTCTTTCCTATTTCATTAATATTTTCCTTTGATTTTATTATATTGTTACATTATGTTCCCCCATTTTCCCCTGCATTTTGTTTCCGTGGACTGTCAGCTATGTATGTATATGTGTTTGTTTTTATTGTGTCCTCGAGATTTAAAATTAGTTCTTTTATTATGTGTCCTCGAGATTTAAAATACATTCTTGTTTCATTGTACACAATGTATTCGGATAGTAGTTGACTGGGATATAATCACATATAACACATTCATAATTCTATAATTATTGTTTCGGTGGAAAATAATGCTAAATTATGAAGTGCTTGACACCAGTATAAGAAGAAATGGTTCTAATTCTTGTAAGAACATGTTCTTGCAACATAGTTCTAAACAAACCAGAGGAGACACTCAGTGATCCAAGGAAAGTCTAGACGGACACGTAATCAGACTGCAGCTAGAACCATTAGTACTGACACTCTTCGCTGGTTGTTGAAGATGAGGAAGGAATGCATATGAGAATGTCCTGAGTTATATGATGTCAGTTCTTGATTAAGCTCTACTCAACCCAGTTCTAAGCAGAATACAAGCAGCATGCACCTGTTGGTTTCCTATCTGAAAGCTTGCCTTACTTCACCATGCTCTTACCGATGTTAATCAACGCATACAGTTGAATACTGGTTGTGGAATACATACGATCGTTTCGTTGGTTAGTATTTTATAATCTAACGGCAGTTTGTTAGTCGGATCGTCATTTCTTCCGTGCGTGTTGTTTCTATGTCCACATTTGTACACCTGGTATTGCTTACTTCCATCACATGTTTGTAGTGATATCGTTTCCAATTTGTTCTGGTCCCTAGTTAGATTACGACTCTTGCGAAACCCTTAGTACAGTGAGCATCCACGAAGTGTACTACAAATAACAGCTGACCTACTTCCCGAACTATCTAGTATACATATTACATTGCCTAGCACTACTTCTCTACTTTCTTACACACATTTCATTACACTGTAATTACTACTTCTCACGCATTACATTAAATAACTTGTCTTTCGTTACTTATATATACCCCGATAAAGCTGTGTACTTCACGTCCACTCTAGAATAACAACAACGCATTATCTCCATACGAAAGGCATACACAACATTCTCGGCTTGGCGAGTGCTGGCCAGGCAACCCGTTTTAAACCATGAACCACTTGTATGTCCAGGTGCATCTCTTGTTTCAAAATAACATGCCTGTGAGCTCACTCTCCAGCGACAGGAAAAGTGGGAGCCCTGACATTTTCCCAGCGCTACAAACTGTAACAGAGGCAGAAATTTGTCGCGTGCATGTCACAGCTGCCGCTATTCTGGGCTTGATGACACATTTTCCCGTACTCCTATAACCTCCTGGCTGTTTCAGCTCGCATGTTTTCCTGTCATAATTACCGTTGATTCTTGTACTAATTATCGTTGATTCGTGTCATGTCATAATTATCGTTGACTCGTGTCATGTCATAATTATCGTTGACTCTTGTACTAATTATCGCTGACTCGTGTCATATCATAATTATCGTTGACTCGTGTCCTAATTGTCGTTGACTCGTGTCATTTCATAATTATCGTTGACTCTTGTACTAATTATCGTTGATTCGTGTCATGTCATAATTATCGTTGACTCTTGTCCTAATTATCTTTGACTCGTGTCATGTTATAATTATCGTTGACTCTTGTACTAATTATCTTTGACTCGTGTCATGTCATAATTATCGTTGACTCTTGTACTAATTATCGTTGTCTCGTGTCATGTCATAATTATCGTTGACTCTTGTCCTAATTATCTTTGACTCGTGTCATGTTATAATTATCGTTGACTCTTGTACTAATTATCTTTGACTCGTGTCATGTCATAATTATCGTTGACTTTTGTCCTAATTATCTTTGACTCTTGTCATGTCATAATTATCGTTGACTCTTGTCCTAATTATCTTTGTCTCTTGTCATGTCATAATTATCGTTGGCTCTTGTCCTAATTATCTTCGACTCGTGTCATGTCATAATTATCGTTGGCTCTTGCCATGTCCTAATTATCGTTGATTCGTGTCATGTCATAATTATCGTTGACTCTTGTCACGTCATAATTATCGTTGACTCTTGTCATGTCATAATTATCGTTGACTCTTGTCATGTCACAATTATCGTTGACTCTTGTCCTAATTATCTTTGACTCGTGTCCTGTCATAATTATCGTTGACTCTTGTCATGTCATAATTATCGTTGATTCTTGTCCTAATTATCGTTGACCCGTGTCATGTCATAATTAGTGTTGTCTCTTGTCCTAATTATTGTTGATTCGTGTCATGTTATAATTATCGTTGACTCTTGTCCTAATTATCTTTGACCCGTGTTATGTCATAATTATTGTTGACACTTGTCCTAATTATGTTGATTCGTGTCATGTTATAATTATCGTTGACTCTTGTCCTAATTATCGTTGACTCGTGTCATGTCATAATTATCGATGACTCTTGTGCTCATTGTCACTGACCCGTGTCCTAATGTCCTCTTCATGGCGAAGGGCTTAAGGACAGAGTTCATAATCCAGCATACCGCGTTCGAAACACATTTGCTGGCGATTTGGAAGCAAATTACAGCTCCCATCATTAGTCTTACCGCTCCCATCATTGGTCGTACGGTTCCCATTATTAGTCTTACTGTTCCGTCATTAGCCTTCCTATTCCGATGAATAGTCTCGAGTCCCCCATCATTAGTCTTACAGCTCCCATTATTAGTTTTACGGCTTCCATTATTAGTCTTACAGCTCCCATCATTAGTCTTACTCTTCCCATCATTAGTCTTGAGTTCCCCATCATTAGCCTTACGATTGCCGTAATTAGTCTCACGTTTTTGCAACTGTGATATTGAAAAATGCAATTTGCTTCCACAGCACTGCAGCTAGCACATTCGCCTGTCGGCTCCGTAGTCCTGGATTCAAGTCTTTTTAGAGGCGTGGCGACTGGAGAGATTTCTAGTAGTGGTGGAGAGAAAGCATACTAGATGTCATGGAGACAAATAATACTTGATGACATGTAGAGAAAACATACTTGATGTCATGTAGAGAAATCATACTTGATGTAATGGAGGGAAATCATATTTGATGTCATGTAGAGAAATCAAACTTGCTGTTGTGGAGGAATGTCATACTTGATGACATCGAGGGATGTCATCATTAGTTGTTGTTGTTGGTCGAAATCTCTTGGAGTACAAGAAATTCTACGCAAGTTTGTTGGCACATTATAATAATGGTGACGTGTGTGTGTGTGTGTGTGTGTGTGTGTGTGTGTGTGCGCGTGCGTGTGTGTGTGTGTATGTACGCGCGCGCCCGTGTTTATGTTCGTGCGCTGGTGTGTGTGTGTGTATGTGTGCGTGCGTGCGTGCGTGCGTGTGTGTGTGTGTGTGTGTGTGATCATCATTCAGTAGTTTTTCCCACTTTTTTCAGTGCAGAGCTCCCCCCCCCCCCCCCCCCCCCCGTCCCCCATAACAAACTTCTTCTCTGTTCACATTCAAGCGTCAGTATGAATGAATGCAAAACAATCAACAGTCAATTTAAGCTTCTTGATATCTCCACATAGCCTGTCCCTAAATAGAGTGAGTGTAGGTCACACTAATTTTCTGTTCTGCATATGCTGGATACTCCTGCAGCAAATGTTTAACTCTTATTTTACCAGTTCCTAGTCACATTCATCAGTATCTGATATCTTTAGTTTATCAAACAGGTGGTATTTCAGTCTTTAGTGTCCTGTACGGATTCTGAACAATTATTTTTCCGATTCAATTGGTAATATGAATCATCTTTCTGGTGGTCTGGGTGCTCTGATTTCCAGTTGATTCTGTAAATGTCTTATAAATCATTTGGTCTCATCATCCGATATGTCTACATTAGGCTGGGGTAGTTTTCCACCTTCCTTTGCCAATATGTCGGCTTATTCATTTCCAGGCATGTTGCAATGTGAAGGAATCCATGGTTTTACTACTTTTTTGGATTTCTGGCATAGTTCATGTAGTGCTGCCCTTAGGTCTGCTAATTCTGCTCTGTTTGTGCTCTTCGGTAATCAAATAACTGACTCCGCGTCTGTAAAGAACAAGAAGAAGAAAGAGAAGTAAATACCTGGATGGCTTGGCCACGTGGTATGGTCGAGACAATAACACAGAGCTGATACACGATTCTGGTGATCGTGTGAGATGGCGAAACATGACTGCCAACGCTTAACGTCATGGCACATGATAATGATGAACTATAAAGAGAGTTATTTGTTTTTCTATGTATTTTCCATGAGAGCAACATGCTTGTTGCATTCCTGTTTTTTGGACTTCGTGTTGTTGAGGTGTGACTTAACTGCTGTTGCCCATATTGCAATACTGTATTCATGGAATATGTAGCTTGTTTCACATCTTCTCCCCATGTTGTACCAGCACAATTTTTTATCACCGCCATTCGTTGCCTTGCGCTGGTTCGAGTTGTCTCAACCTGTTTTTTTCATGTCAAATCACGATCAAAGGTGACATCTAGATATTTTGACTTTCTTCCTGGTGCATTATTGTTTTCATTCAACGATAGTGTACGCTGTAATTTGTTTGAGAGGGAGAAAATCGCGCATGTTGTTTTCTCCTCGCTGATCTTCACTAGCTATGCTTTTGACGACACCTATAGCACTAATATACCTTGCTATATTCTGCTGTTAACTGTATTAATATTTCCTTTAGATTTCCACATGGCTTACCTGCTTAGATGGAGGTGTGTACCTTTTCAGGGAATTTTATGTCATGTCATTTAAATATACAAGTGGGCTTCAAATGAAAACCTTAAAAGTGTGATAACAAGTACAATCACCATGCCATTGTCTTGTAACCTGTTAATATAGTTGCTAAGGATGTCAAGAGTGATAATCACGTGACATCACGCTGCAGACGAACACCGTGACGTCAAAATGATAGTTCAAAGACGGCCGACCCACTTTTGACATGCATCAAAGAGGAGCAGCGTTTTGTTTTCCGTTTTGTTTTAATCAATGAAGAGGTGAAACATATAGAAATTTATCGGCGAGTGAAGGTCCAGTATGGTGATGCATGCCTGTCAGTCCAGCAAGTGTATGAGTGGAGTAGGAAGTTTCAAAACGGCGTGACTTCTGTGAAGATAAACAGCAGGTGGTGCATGAGTGGTTACACGCGCTACCAAGATAATTTGTTTCTACAGGAATCCAAACCCTCTATAGGCGCTGGAGGACTTAAATTTATCGCAACGGTGACTACATCGAAAAATGATTCATTTGTTCTTTACTTTTTCAGAATATATTCACCCACGGGAAAAAACAAAAACAAACACACACACACAAAAAAATTTAAACAAAAAAAAAAAAAAAACATTTAAAGGTTTTCATTTGAATCCTCCTGGCACAAAGAATAGTGTTGGTGAGAGAACTCCTCCTAGTATTTCGACGTTACTCTATCATAAGCCAGTAGTCCTGCCTCTGTTGCTGTCCTGCGGAAATTATCTATCGCATCTAGAATACACCCATCTACGATGTGATCTTCCTTTTATTCCTTTTCCCTATGCGCCTGACTCTATAATTATCATTGTTGAGATATGCATGTCTTTTTACACCACCACGTGTCCTGCCAGCTGGCGTAGGCGTTCATGTCTTTCCACAGATCTCGGTCGTTGGTGCTGTGGATCATCTCTGTTGATGATATTCCTCCATGCCACCGTCTCTGACCTTCAGCATAATTGGTCTTGATCTGCCTATGCCTCTTTTTCCAGTTGTCACAATATTTTCCATTGCTTCTCTTCTCATCACATGACCAATGAATGCTGTTTGTCTTTTTCTTGTAGTTGTATAATGTTCTAGTTTCATTAGCCTCTTCCCGACAATCATTGTTAGTTATGGCAGTCCAAGGTTCTTGTTTACATGCCTATAGCTTTTAATTTTCCTCAACTTCCAAGTTCAGTTTTTCTTGGCTGGATCTGTTTGTTCCATTGTCCGTGCAATACATTTCAATACTCTTCTGCAAGACGCACGCACACGCACGCACGCACGCACGCACACACACACACACACACACACACACACACACACACACACACACACACATCACACACACATTTATTTGACGCAAGGACGGATAAAACAATAGTTGTTCCTTTTAAGAATCTCCTAATTCATCTGTTTCTTCTTGTTCTTCGTTCACATTCAGACGTCAGTAAGAATTAATGCAAAGAAAGCAGCAGTCAGCTTGAGCATGTCGGCATCTCCATAACGTTTGTCCTCAATAGGAGCGGGTGTAGGCATCAACAATTTTCTCTGTTCTGTATATGTTGGACACTCCTGCCAGAAATATTTAGTTGTAATTGTGCTAGTTCCACAGTTACAATCATCATTATCGTCTGTTGATTAAACATGTGGTACTACAACCTGTTATGTCCGTTCGAAGTTTGAGAATTATTACTTGTTCTTTTCAGTGGAGTAGTCAATATGAATGATCTTTCTGGTGGCCTAGTGCTATGATTCCCACTTGGATCTATAAGTATAACTGCTTTTTATAAATCTCTTTTGTCTCATCATATATTATGTCGATATCAGGCTGAAGTAGTCTTCCGCTTTCCTTTGCTAATCGGTCAGTTTTTTTTTTTTTACTTTTTTTTTAAATTTCCAGATACGTTGCAATAAGAAGGAATCCGTTGTACGAGGGCGAGTCAATACATAAGTCACACAGTTCTGTGGGATGGCAGATAAATGTAGTTGGTGTTTTCTGCAGGTGTCAATAGGTGACAGCAACATCGAACTTTATATTCCCGTTCGTCAGGTGGTGCTAGGTGTCTCATACGCACGCGCAGCGCATAAACAAAATGGCGACTGTACTTACGGAATGTACAACCAAAGAGCAACGAGCTGTTGTGCGGTTTTTTTTTTTTTTGGGGTGGGCAAAAGAACTGCCTGCAAAGGACATTCATAAGGAAATGCTTCCTGTTTATGCTGAGAAATGTTTGCCCGTAAACCGGTGCATAGCTGGGTAGAAACATTTTCTCAAGGACGCTCTAAAATTGTTGATGAAATCTGGTCATCCTGTTGAGATTGCAACAGAAGCATCCGGGCAGCGAGGGGTGGGGATGATTAGAGGTGACAGTCAAGTAACGATATACTTTGTAGCATCTGCAATAGGGTGCTTACATGGTTCAGCATACAGCATAATGCATGATGGAGTGAAATTTCCAGGACTACTGACTAGAGGAGTGTTGCTTCTTCATGATAATGCCAGACCACATACGGCTCGATTAACTCAGGAGAAAATTAACCAACTAATGTGGGAAGTTCTGGAACATCCACCTTACAGCCTCGACTTAGACCCTAGCGATTTCCACCGTTTTGGTCCACTGAAAACCCACCTTGGCGGGAGACATTTCGCGAATGACGCCGAAGTTGAATTTGAAGTGAAAACGTGATTTAGGAAGCAGAGCACGCAGTTCTATACAGACGCTTTGGGAGGACAGATGAAACGATGGGATAAGTGCATTAATGTTGGTGAAAAATTATGTTGAGAAATAAAGGGACAATGTATGTATAAAAATAAACTGGTTTCAAATTGTTATCATATTTAGTTATTTTTCTACAGCCATTTGTTACTTACTTATTGACTTCCCCTCGTATTACAATAATTGCGGATTTCTGACACAGTTCATGTAGTGCCAATGTAGAGCTCACGGAGATAACTCAGAAAATTCCAGGGTACCATGACGTAAGAAAAAGACGATGGTGCTGGACAGGACAAAACACTTAATAAACCCGAGGGCAACATAACTAGACAGTCTCTTGTCTGGAACCCACATGGCAATAGAAATAGCTGGATACCTAAATACACATGGAGAAGACATTTACGCAGATGATTAATCATAGAACGACATGGAGGGTGCTGCAGGAACTAGCAGAGGAAAGGACGGCTTGATGTGGTTCACGTGTTTGTGTGTGTTGCTTACCTAGCGGGACGGAATTAAATCATTGTTACCTCTCGAGGTTTTCAAATGAACAATTCGATTCAATATGGATATAACACAAGAACAACAGCAACATAGGGTAACAGACAAAACTTCGACAGAGACAGATACAGGGGTATGCTTGTGGGATATACAAGACAGTTGGGAAAAGAGTGTTAGAGTTGCACAATTTATTGCCTGGTATATTGTATTTGAAGAACAATTAACGATTGCTCAAATATACATAGGCTCTAGCAATTTAATGTTTCTAACCAATTTTGTGCAGAAAGGAAGATTTCGTATTAAATTTGTGATTAAATGGTCAACAAAAGCCCTAAGTTCATGTTGTACCAGTGGCTATGTGTTAGAAGTATTTTAGCCCAAGTATAATTCATGTATTCATTTCATGCAATATATAATGCTGAAGTATGCACCTGCCGAGATGCCCAGAAATACGCCCGGCAATCAATTATGCAACCCTGTGTTTGCGACTTCTGTATTTAAATTCACCAAGGGAATAATACACTGTTCCTAAAGTGTTAAAGTGTTAAATTTCAAATCTCACATAGCCTTACAAGCAGACTCGGTTCAACGTACTGCACTCGAGATGTCTTCTGCAGTCTCATCAATTTTTCATGCTTCAGACGTGCTTCTAACTAAACACGAACTCAATCCTAGCTCGCAGCACGCAACACCAAGATTGATGACGCTACGTTTTGGTATCTCTACCTTCTTCTTCTTCTTCTTCTTCTTCTTCTTCTTCTTCTTCTGTCTGTCTGTCTGACTTCTTCTTCCTCTTCTTCTTCTTCTTCTTCTTCTTCTTCTTCTTCTTCTTCTTCTTCTTCTTCTTCTTCTTCTTCTTCTTCTTCTTCTTCTTCTTCTTCTTCTTCTTCTTCTTCCTCATCTTCTTCCTCTTCTTCTTCCTCTTCAACAACAACAACAACAACAACAACAACAACAACAACAACAACAACAACTACTACTACTACTACTACTACTACTACTACTACTACTACTACTACTACTACTACTACTACTACTACTACTACTACTACTACTACTACTACTACTACTACTACTACTACTACTACTACTACTACTACTACTACTACTACTACTACTACTACTACAACTAGGCATTTGAACAGTTAAGTCCTCTTGAGTGTTTACGATTGTGGCTACGGTTTGTATTGTTCCGCCGCCCTGCTACTGAGTGAGTGCGTGGCGCGACACTGTGAGCTGTGAAATTCGTGTAGAATGCTTTTACACCTGTCCGAGATTGTTTGTAGCGTGAACTGCGTGTTTGGAACAATGGCGTCCGGCTGTTGCTGAAATGACTGATTTGCCTTTTCGGTTCACGAATGCAATGTTCAAGAGACTCCTGGGGTCATCGCTGGAGCTACGGAGTTCATGCTTTGTGCGGCGCTATTGACAGTTGCCCTGTGGAAAGAGACGAGCCATATGGGATAAAACCTGTGTCAATGAAGTCTTTCTGATGACTGCCGATTCCCTCGACGATGAACTGTATTTTTCGAGGTGGACTTTTGTGTTGGCATTCTGAAGACGGCATTATGCACAGTGTAACTGTGCAGGCTGTTGGCTTGCCGAGACTCCTGTTTGTTCCACTTTTCGCATTGGGCAGTGAGGAGTATTTTGTATGATAATTACTGGCACAGGAACGGAGCATAAAGGGACGACCCGTTGTCGTGAAGTTGGGACAGCGATGAACTAACTAACTAACTAACTAACTAACTAACTAACTAACTAACTAACTAACTAACTAACTAACTAGCTAACGAGCTAACTAACTAACTAACTAACGAGCTAATTAACTAACGAGCTAACTAACTAACTAACTAACTAATCATCTTATGGTATTTAATCAGTGAACCTCTAGGTCTGATGTTAGTGTTGTGATCGCTTGGGCCCCGAATAAGGCTTGCACCTACTGGAGACCCATCTCATGTCATATAATCAGTGAACCTCTAAGTTTGATGATGGTGTTGTGATCGCCTGGGCCCCGAATAAGGCTTGCACCTACTGGAGACCCATCTCATGTCATATAATCAGTGAACCTCTAAGTTTGATGTTGGTGTTGTGATCGCCTGGGCCCCACAAGGGCTTGCACCTACTGGAGACCCATCTCATATCATATAATCAGTGAACCTCTAAGTTTGATGTTAGTGTTGTGATCACCTGGGCCCCGAATAAGGCTTGCACCTACTGGAGACCCATCTCATGTCATATAATCAGTGAACCTCTAAGTTTGATGATGGTGTTGTGATCGCCTGGGCCCCGAATAAGGCTTGCACCTACTGGAGACCCATCTCATGTCATATAATCAGTGAACCTCTAAGTTTGATGTTGGTGTTGTGATCGCCTGGGCCCCACAAGGGCTTGCACCTACTGGAGACCCATCTCATGTCATATAATCAGTGAACCTCTAAGTTTGATGTTAGTGTTGTGATCGCCTGGGCCCCGAATAAGGCTTGCACCTACTGGAGACCCATCTCATGTCATATAATCAGTGAACCTCTAAGTTTGATGTTGGTGTTGTGATCACCTGGGCCCCGACAAAGGCTTGCACCTACTGGAGACCCATCTCCACAAAACCATCTCAGCAGGGACTGTTGTAGAGCACTCCTCCGGCGTCCGTCTCATGACGTTGTCAGCGCAACTTTCTAATCGTTCGCCAACGAATATGCGGATTGGGATGTAAACGGGTCTTGGTTCAGAACAGCACACATGAACTGGCACAGTGTTTCTAAACCTTTATCGGCCACGCAGCCCTTCACCATATGTTCAGAATGTCATTCCCCCCTTTTCGTATTTCCTCACTATAAGTTCCACCCCCCTCCCCCTGCCCCTACACAGTTTACGTAAATATGGAAGCTAAATTTAATAACACATACTGGAACAAGTCTAGACGTCTACAAATAACGTGATTTGCGGGTTTACTTACGTTATAAAACGAATTTCAGAAGGGCAAAAAGTACAAAACCGTAAAGTATGGAAGGAAAAATAATATCAAGTAATCGGTTCTTGTATTAACGCAATCTTCAAATAATTTTAATTTCTTCCCCCCCCCCCCCCCCGAAAACCCTAAAATTCTCCCATTGGGGGAATTTCCCATCGGTTGAGAACCACTGAACTAACAGGTGTCAGGTCGGGGCTGGTCCTGTTTCTTCACGGGAACTTTCAATCAGATAGCGGTGGGAACGATTAGCAGTATGATTCTTCGCTGGCTGTTGAACGAGGGGACGGAGCGCGTATGGGAATGTCCTGAGTGCAGTGATGACGGTTCTTAGCTCAAGTCAACCCAACTCACCTCAACTCAACTCAACCCAACCCAACCCAACTCAACGCAACTCAACTCATCTCAACTCATCACGGGTTTGAGATATTTCATGGTCAAGGGACCCAACTCAATCAACGCCTGGTTAGATCAGTGGAGGCTAACAGGCACGATCACAGATGATTCTACTAGTAATCCTTACTTCCTCTGTCTACCTCGATTTGCTAATTCTCACTCTCTTCATCGAACTCTCCTCGCTTTTTAATACCCCTCTGTCTGTCTGTCTGTCTGTCTGTCTGTCTGTCTGTCTGTCTGTCTCTCTCTCTCTCTCTCTGCCTTCCTCTCTCTGTCTCCATCTCTCTCTGTCTCCATCTCTCTCTGTCTATTTCTCTCTGTCTATCTCCGTCTATGCCCCCCTCTCTGTCTTCCTCTCTCTGCTTCCCTCTCTCTCTGTCTGTCTCCCTCTCTCTGTCTCCCCCTCTGTGTCTGTCTTTCTGTCTCCCTCCTTCTCTGTCTTCTTCTCTCTCTGTCTCCCTCTCTCTGTTCCCCCCCCCCCTCTCTCCCTCATATACCATAAAGAAATGCCTGGTTCTGGTTGTGTAACGCAAACATCCTGACAATCTTACCACCCCACAGACCACCCCACCACCCCACAGACCACCCCACCACCCCACAGACCACCCCACCACCCCACAGACCACTCCACCACCCCACAGGCCATCCAACCACCCCACAGGCCACTCCACCACCCCACAGGCCACTCCACCACCCCACAGGCCACTCCACCACCCCACAGACCACCCCACCATCCCACAGACCACTCCACCACCCCACAGGCCACTCCACCACCCCACAGGCCATCCAACCACCCCACAGGCCACTCCACCACCCCACAGGCCACTCCACCACCCCACAGGCCACTCCACCACCCTACAGACCACCCCACCACCCCACAGACCACTCCACCACCCCACAGGCCACTCCACCACCCCACAGGACATCCAACCACCCCACAGACCACTCCACCACCCCACAGGCCACTCCACCACCCCACAGGCCACTCCACCACCCCACAGGCCACTCCACCACCCCACAGGCCACTCCACCACCCCACAGGCCATCCAACCACCCCACAGACCACTCCACCACCCCACAGGCCACTCCACCACCCCACAGGCCACTCCACCACCCCACAGGCCACTCCACCACCCCACAGGCCACTCCACCACCCCACAGACCACCCCACAGACCACTCCACCACCCCACAGGCCACTCCACCACCCCACAGGCCATCCAACCACCCCACAGACCAACCCACCACCCCACAGGCCACTCCACCACCCCTCAGGCCACTCCACCACCCCACAGGCCATCCAACCACCCCACAGGCCACTCCACCACCCCACAGGCCATCCAACCACCCCACAGGCCACTCCACCACCCCACAGGCCACTCCACCACCCCACAGACCACCCCACCACCCCACAGACCACCCCACCACCCCACAGACCACCCCACCACCCCACAGACCACTCCACCACCCCACAGGCAATCCAACCACCCCACAGGCCACTCCACCACCCCACAGACCACCCCAACACCCCACCACCCCACAGACCACTCCACCACCCCACAGGCCATCCAACCACCCCACAGGCCACTCCACCACCCCACAGACTACCCTACTACCCCACTACCACATAGACCACCCCTCAGACCACCCCACTTCCCGACAGACATTTCTGGGGCCATATTCTGACAGACTGAGCACTTGTCGAATGTGAACATCTGGAAATGACAACCAGCAGATTATATGTAGAACCCCCATGTTCGCACCAGACGTTTCTGAAATGTCATGAAGATAATTATGCAAATAAACACGGCTCTATGACTCCAGCCGTCAACAACACGCCACGGCCCAACTTGGCCTGAAGCTGAAACACAAGGTTACTGTGCTGTTTTTGTTTCTTTCTCTTGACATTGTTATATGATTTTGCGCCATCTTTTTGATATAAATATTATATATGTTTTCTCGATATTCAAGTTGTTGAGTTTAGTTGCGTCAAGAACCGACATTAAGGCATTAGGGGCAGTCCCATTAGCGCTCGGTGCTCATCTTCAACAGCCAGCAAAGAGTTCCAATACTAATGGTGCCCGTTGCAATCTGATTGTATGTCCGTCTTGCTTTTCCTCTGAGTCACGACTGTCAATCAGATCCTCTGACCATCCCCTAATGCCGCATACTATCTAGACCATGATAGTACATATGTTCTTCTGTTTTATTCACGTACTCAGAGAGGGCCTTCACAACATTTGCCTTATCATGCATCAAATCACCCCTCAGTGATGCAGAACCAGTATCATTGTTCATTTCCAACCACACCAGTGTCCCGGAGAAAAGATCCAGCGAATGCTCACAGTTATCCACCTCTGAATAGATGCAACACTAAGCAGACCAGTCTTCACCTTTGCCGGCATGCTTTGTGAATCAATCACAGTTACAACATGCATATACAGTTTGTTCTTCAACCAGTGGAAAGGTACAGTAACCGCCTCCACATCCATTCTCAGACTTGAGGTTGTGGTGTCATTTGCCAGGCACTCCCTTGCTAAACATTGGCCGTTTGCTTTTGCTATGAATTCTCAGGCACTTTTTTACCTTTACACAAAGCCATCGGTATAGATAATCACACTGTCACGACGAGATTAGTCTTGAATTAATTGCTGAATTTCAGCTTCCGTAGCGCCTGCTAGCCACTCCATACACTCAAGTCCCAATGTCATTATAACCCCACACAAGTCTGAATTTCTATTCGGCACTCTGACCCATTCCTTGCCTCTACCAATCTTCTCAAGTGGGCACACTTCTCTGATTGAATCTTCTGACTGAGCCACCCAAGATCTTCCTCTTAAAAGCCTGTGGTCCTTGACAGGGAATAATGCAGGAGGTGTTCCTTGTCCGCACCTACCTTGAGGTATGCCCTTGCCTGCAACACCTTGAGTCTGTCTGCAATGGTCGGTAGCGCCAGAATGTATCGCATACACACTATTGTGGTGTCCCTTGTACACCATAGAATCACTTTCGTGGCTTCATTCTGTAAGCGCTCAAATTTCATTGCCTCTTTGAGACAGTGAGCATTCCTAGTCCATATTCGGCCACTGAAATGAACAAGTGCTGAAAAACCGAATAGCATTTTCTACTTCATGTCCCTTGACGCCACACACTTCAGTGTATTGAGTCCCTTCTGACACTTTGTAACCATAATTTCAACATGATCCCTAAAGGACAGGCTTCTATCAAAAGTGATTCCCAGGTACTCCAGTCTGCTTTCTCTATCCAGATTTCTATCATTTATTGTGAGGTTTGGGAGATTAATTAATTTCCATGCACCAATCCATCACTTTGTTCAGTGTCACCTACAGCTCCTAGGCTGTTTGATTTCTGTCCCTCCTCTGCCTGTATGCGAAAACATTATCTGTAAACGTTAGTATCCTTCCTGCCCCTGGTGCTTTTCATAGTGTCTTATCTCCCCCAATCTCATTCATAAAGTGTTCCCATTTCGCTCTGTTAATTTCTGCTGCGCAGCGATTAAATTCCTCCACTTTATCTTTCTTCTCTTTCGAAGCTTCCTCCATTTTCTCATAAGAACATTGAGGTGCCTGCCGCACTTTCTGTAACTGTTTAATCGCCGCTCTGGTTTAGTTTAGTTTAGTAGATGGATCAACATCACGGCACACGGGTGCAACCCATAAGTGCTTCGTTCTCCTCCTAACTCAAACCTGAGTCTGGAGAAACTCAGCTCAGTGCACAACTCTGTAGCATCGACGAGGATCCTGAAATATTTCGGTAGATTTTTAACTCGAAATTTGCCCGGGCAGCGCCATTAGGCTACTCTTTTTCGATTTCCAATTGCCAAGGGATTTTTTTACGTGCGCAACAATACACACGGGCGTCCGATCTCACTACCCAGAGACCAGGGGAAATTTATTACCAGAGGTCCACGAGAAAAAAATCCCATACCTTAACACTTATTGAGTACTGTTATGAACGCTTGTCTGCACAACTCACCGCTCTCTAATCTCTAATCGCCGCTCGCTTTGATCTTAATGATCGTTCCACATCGAAAGTCCACCATGGAGGATGCTAGTGACACTGCATGCCCTCTGTCTGAGCCATCACAGAATAGTGTTTTTCCTCTCATATTTAAAAGGCATACATAATCTCACAGCCTTAGTCTTGCTGGGCTTAGCAATCAATACTGAACAGGGTAGATAAGTGGCTCTCATCCTTTTGAGGCCCATGCACCCCTTAACCATATGTTCATAATGTCATTCTCTCCCCACCCTCTTTCGTATTTCCTCCCTATAACCCCCCCCCTCTTTTTTTTTTTTTTTTTACATAGTATACGTAAAAATGGAACCTAATTTAATAACACATACTAGAACAAGTCTAGACGTCTACATAAACCGCGATTTGCGGGTCTACTTACGTTATAAAACGAATTTCAGAAGGACGAGAAGTACAGAACTGTAAAGTATGGAGGAAAAAAATATCAAGTAATCTGTTCTTGTATTAACGTGATCTTGAAATAATCTTAGCCCTCCCCCTTTCTGGAAATCCTAAAATCCCCCCACCCCCACCTTGGGTGTGGGGTAGGGGATTCCCCACCGGTTGAGAACCACTCAGGTAGATGGTCTCTCCCATGATCAACCGGGACAGTCCATTTTACATCAAAAAATGCCGACTGGGTAACAAAAGTACGGTCAATAGTCGTTTCCGCATCAGTAGGCCTCATTCTCATTGGCCTCCCACCGTTTATGCAGACTACTTATAAATCCACCATGGTTTCCGCAAGGACATTTCCCTGTCGATTTTCCCCAGTATTGTCTCACTCTCTGTGTCGTGCATTAAAGTCCCCACAGAGGAGAAGCCCACTAATGAGGAGCCCAAACCCAAACCGAGTAGCCCAGAGGAAGAGCTGACTTTCTAAGGACGAGCAGAAGTGCGGCTGCGCGAGCAATAAATGGAGTACCAGGAAGGCAACATGGGAGGGGGAGGGGCAACGACGTGTATCGGTGCATAGCGAACCTCCGATGCGGAGGCGATAGAAGAGCGAATGGCCGATGAAGAAACTGGCTTCTCACGGCCAAAGGTGCAGGAATATGTGTGAGGGCACGAAGCACAGGGTGCACGATGCTCTTCTCCCAGCGGGAGGCGTGGCTTGGGAACAGGCACAATACGCATTTGTGGGGGAAGTGGGGAAACCACTCAAACGTCTCGAAGCAGGGTACAATTGTACGGCAGGAGAAAGACACCTGGAGTCATGACCCAGGTGGGTCTCACCCAGAGAGTGTCAGAACAGTAAAGGGACGAAACATTCCAGAAAGAAGCACCACTTCTAATGATCACAAACCTTGTGCCGTGCTTGGTGGGCGGCGGAGTTTTTATCACACTTTCAGTCTTCAAAAGGGCTCACAAAGGGCAAGACCAAACCAAACGTGTCTATAAGCTGTTTATTCAATCATAAAAACCTTGTCTAGAAGCTGTTTATTCAATCATAAAAACTATGTTCTGGACCTACCATCAACATGTACAACAGTACACAACACAATGTTAGAAGTCATGAAGTCTGATTATTAAATGTGGTTTAAAAAGAAAGTCATGCACAGTGTATGTTATTGTGAGCATTCATTATGACAGGCCTGCATGACATCACCCACATGACAGGTAATATTTGACATCGCCAACATGATAGTTAGTATGTGATATAACTCACATGTCAGCTAATACTAGCGTGTGATATTTGATATTATCCATATGGCAGGTGATATTTGATATTACCAACATGACAGGTGATATTTTATTTTACCCACATGGCAGGTGATATTTGATATTACCAACACAGCAGGTGGTATTTGATATTATCCACACAGCAGGTGATAATTGATATTACCCACATGGCAGGTGATAATTGATATTACCCACATGGCAGGTGATAACTGATATTACCCACATGAGAGATGATATTTGATATTACCCACAAGGCAGGTGATATTTGATATTACCCACAAGGCAGGTGATATTTGATATTACCAACATGGCAAGTGGTAGTTGATATTACCCACAAGGCAGGTGATATTTGATATTACCCACAAGGCAGATGATATTTGATATTACCAACATGGCAAGTGGTAGTTGATATTACCCACAAGGCAGGTGATATTTGTTATTGCTTAGATGGCAGGTAACATTTGTCATCACTGGCACAATAGACAGTACTTAATATCAGTCAGGTGTCAGGTAATACTAGACATTACATATGTCATATATGATGTGACTGGTTGCTCTTCAAAAATTAAAACTGAATAGATTATGGCACGGGACAGATAGAACTACAAAATTAAAATTTTTAAGATCACGCGTCTTTCCCATTGCAACATGCGTCTGTGAAACCGGGACACTTCCTAAACAAGCTGAACGGTGCATAAATGCTTTTGATTATAAATGATTTAGACAGGTTCCAAGAATATCTTGGATATAGAATTGAACAAATGCATCCATATGACAAAAGCTGAATATTGAAGATTGGCTACTAAAGATGATAAAACAAAGAAAATTGAAATATTTTGGTCACTTGAAACGTCATGAAAGTTTGGAGAGAACAATAATGGAGGGATATATGCCTGGGAAGAGAGGAAGAGGAAGGCCAAAGAGAAGATGGGTGCAGGATGTGACGGATGATCTCCAGATGAGTATCGGATGAGGGACATCTTGCTTATGACTGAGAAGTTTTCCAGAAGGTTGTTATGGGAGCGAAGTTCTGCACAGGACGTGCCACTGAATGAATGATATGATATGATATAACAAGTAATACTTGACATTAATAATATGTGAGGTAACAAGGAGTAAAACAAGGTCATAGTTCACAGGAATGACTTTATTGTGCCAGGTTTTACTACGTATGTTTTGGTTCTCTCTGCAATATGGCAAGCAGCCTCTTGAGAGCATCACACAAAGCACAAACTCCACAGCTGCAGTGATGTCCTCCCAGAGGTCTGTGGACAAATGCTCTCATTGCCTGAATGAAGCAATCCAAAAACTAACCCACAACCTTTAGAGCTAGAAGCCGACGAAGTGACCAGTTTGACACAGAGACTCCCCATATAATGAGATGAAGAGTTACAGAGACTCCCCATATAATGAGGTGACGTGTCACAGAGACTCCCCATATAATGAGGTGAAGTGTCACAGAGACTCCCCATATAATGAGGTGAAGGGTCACAGAGACTCCCCATATAATGAGGTGAAGTGTCACAGTGGCTCCCCATATAATGAGGTGAAGTGTTACAGAGACTCCCCATATAATGAGGTGAAGAGTTACAGAGACTCCCCATATAATGAGGTGAAGGGTCACAGAGACTCCCCATATAATGAGGTGAAGGGTCACAGAGACTCCCCATATAATGAGGTGAAGAGTTACAGAGATTCCCCATATAATGAGGTGAAGTGTCACAGAGACTCCCCATATAATGAGGTGAAGTGTCACAGAGACTCCCCATATAATGAGGTGAAGTGTCACAGAGATTCCCCATATAATGAGGTGAAGTGTCACAGAGACTCCCCATATAATGAGGTGAAGGGTTACAGAGATTCCCCATATAATGAGGTGAAGTGTCACAGAGACTCCCCATATAATGAGGTGAAGTGTCACAGAGACTCCCCATATAATGAGGTGAAGGGTTACAGAGATTCCCCATATAATGAGGTGAAGTGTCACAGTGACTCCCCATATAATGAGGTGAAGTGTCACAGAGACTCCCCATATAATGAGGTGAAGTGTCACAGAGACTCCCCATATAATGAGGTGAAGTGTCACAGAGACTCCCCATATAATGAGGTGAAGGGTTACAGAGATTCCCCATATAATGAGGTGAAGTGTCACAGAGACTCCCCATATAATGAGGTGAAGTGTCACAGAGATTCCCCATATAATGAGGTGAAGTGTCACAGAGACTCCCCATATAATGAGGTGAAGTGTCACAGAGACTCCCCATATAATGAGGTGAAGTGTTACAGAGATTCCCCATATAATGAGGTGAAGTGTTACAGAGATTCCCCATATAATGAGGTGAAGTGTCACAGAGACTCCCCATATAATGAGGTGAAGTGTCACAGAGACTACCCATATAATGAGGTGAAGTGTCACAGAGATTCCCCATATAATGAGGTGAAGTGTCACAGAGACTCCCCATATAATGAGGTGAAGTGTCACAGAGACTCCCCATATAATGAGGTGAAGAGTTACAGAGATTCCCCATATAATGAGGTGAAGTGTCACAGAGACTCCCCATATAATGAGGTGAAGTGTCACAGAGACTCCCCATATAATGAGGTGAAGTGTCACAGAGACTCCCCATATAATGAGGTGAAGTGTCACAGAGATTCCCCATATAATGAGGTGAAGTGTCACAGAGACTCCCCATATAATGAGGTGAAGTGTCACAGAGACTCCCCATATAATGAGGTGAAGTGTCACAGAGACTCCCCATATAATGAGGTGAAGGGTTACAGAGATTCCCCATATAATGAGGTGAAGTGTCACAGAGACTCCCCATATAATGAGGTGAAGTGTCACAGAGACTCCCCATATAATGAGGTGAAGTGTCACAGAGATTCCCCATATAATGAGGTGAAGTGTCACAGAGACTCCCCATATAATGAGGTGAAGTGTCACAGAGACTCCCCATATAATGAGGTGAAGTGTCACAGAGACTCCCCATATAATGAGGTGAAGTGTCACAGAGACTCCCCATATAATGAGGTGAAGTGTTACAGAGATTCCCCATATAATGAGGTGAAGTGTCACAGAGACTCCCCATATAATGAGGTGAAGTGTCACAGAGACTCCCCATATAATGAGGTGAAGTGTCACAGAGACTCCCCATATAATGAGGTGAAGTGTCACAGAGACTCCCCATATAATGAGGTGAAGTGTCACAGAGATTCCCCATATAATGAGGTGAAGAGTTACAGAGATTCCCCATATAATTAGATGAAGGTAAGTAATGCTCTGTGGCAAAGGGGTAAGGGACACAATTCATAACCCTGCATAACACATTCAAAACACAGCTGTGGGTGATTTGGCAGTAGAAAGCTTTGCGTCAGTTTTCATACAATGGTATGAGTGCCGGTCGTTCAGAAAGCAATGGCAAACTATTGAACATAATCTTGCCAAGAAATCGCAAACAGCCATAAAATCTGGAATTGACTGTATCATCCTGTAAAGGATATACAACTAATTTTAAGCAATGGATCCTTGTTCACACTATCAAGTGTAATGGTTAATACTTTTAGACCAACTGGCACTCAATGGTAAATGTTGTAAATATCATGCTATTTAACTTCAATTCCCAGAAAATGTCTCTGGACCCTTTTAGACTGGGTCAACTTGGGAGTCCAGCTCAGTGGGGGAAACACATCCCAGCATGTGATGCAATACTTGAGATTATTTACATGTCAGGTAGTATTTCACATTACTACCACAATAGGAAATGTCAAGGACAGGTTTTAGTTTTTCTTCTCCTGAATTGGGGAAGTTCTCCTTTGTGTTGTATGTTATTTATCTATTTTCTGTTTCACGTTTGTTGTTCCGCTGATACAAACTTTGGTCAAAACGTTAACTCAAATCTATGTGTTTTTTCATCCACTGTGTTTCATTATTACATTCTATGTCTTTTTGCCCCTGTAATGTTGAATAGCTGATAAGAAAAATAGGCTTTTTAACTAAGAATACAATTTCAATTTATCAAACAATTAAAAGATGAAATGATTGTGTTGATAAACTTAACAAAATACTACAAAGAAATTTAAAGAATATTTTATCTTATATCCCAAAGGTATTGTAACTGCCGAGGCAAATGTTATCTAAAGTGGCGAGTTCTGAAGTCAGTTTCAGAGTATCTTTTGGAGCTATGTACAGTTTTTAAGCTGGAAGGACAATGGCTGAGACATGTTATTCAAACTAGAAACCAAGTGTAACTGATATAAGATAATATATATCTCTGAGATATCAAGATAACATTTACCTCTGAGATAGCAAGATAACATTTACCTCTGAAATATCAAGACAACATTTACCTCTGAGATATGTCTATCACTAAAGTAAGACAACATTCACCTCTGAGACATGCCTATCACTAAAGTAAGACAACATTCACCTCTGAGACATGCCTATCACTAAAGTAAGACAACATTCACCTCTGAGATATGCCTATCATTAAAGTATGACAACATTTACCTCTGAGATATCAAGATAACATTTACCTCTGAGATATGTCTATCACTAAAGTAAGACAACATTCACCTCTGAGATATGCCTATCACTAAAGTAAGACAATATTCACCTCTGAGACATGCCTATCACTAAAGTAAGACAACATTCACCTCTGAGATATGACTATCATTAAAGTATGACAACATTTACCTCTGAGATATCAAAATAACATTTACCTCTGAGATATGTCTATCACTAAAGTAAGACAACATTCACCTCTGAGATATGCCTATCACTAAAGTAAGACAACATTCACCTCTGAGACATGCCTATCACTAAAGTAAGACAACATTCACCTCTGAGACATGCCTATCACTAAAGTAAGACAACATTCACCTCTGAGACATGCCTATCACTAAAATAAGATAACATTTACCTCTGAGACATGCCTATCATTAAAGTATGACAACATTTACCTCTGAGATATCAAGATAACATTTACCTCTGAGATATCAAGATAACATTTACCTCTGAGATATGTCTATCACTAAAGTAAGACAACATTCACCTCTGAGACATGCCTATCACTAAAGTAGGACAACATTCACCTCTGAGACATGCCTATCACTAAAGTAAGACAACATTCACCTCTGAGATATGCCTATCACTAAAGTAAGACAACATTCACCTCTGAGATATCAAGATAACATTTACCTCAGAGATATCAAGATAACATTCACCTCTGAGATATGTCTATCACCAAAGACATTTACCTCTGAGACATGCCTATCACTAAAGTAAGACAACATTTACCTCTGAGACATGCCTATCACTAAAATAAGACAACATTCACCTCTGAGACATGCCTATCACTAAAGTAAGACAACATTCACCTCTGAGATATGCCTATCACTAAAGTAAGACAACATTCACCTCTGAGACATGAATATCACTAAAGTAAGACAACATTCACCTCTGAGACATGCCTATCACTAAAATATGATAACATTTACCTCTGAGACATGCCTATCATTAAAGTATGACAACATTTACCTCTGAGATATCAAGATAACATTTACCTCTGAGATATGGCTATCACTAAAGTAAGGCAACATTCACCTCTGAGACATGCCTATCACTAAAGTAAGACAACATACACCTCTGAGACATGCCTATCACTAAAGTAAGACAACATTCACCTCTGAGATATGCCTATCACTAAAGTAAGACAACATTTACCTCTGAGATATGCCTATCACTAAATTAAGACAACATTCACCTTTGAGACATGCCTATCACTAAAGTATGACAACATTTACCTCAGAGATATCAAGATAACATTCACCTCTAAGATATGTCTATCACCAAAGACATTTACCTCTGAGACATGCCTATCACTAAAGTAAGACAACATTTACCTCTGAGACATGCCTATCACTAAAGTAAGACAACATTCACCTCTGAGACATGCCTATCACTAAAGTAAGACAACATTCACCTCTGAGATATGCCTATCACTAAAGTAAGACAACATTCACCTCTGAGACATGCTTATCACTAAAGTAAGACAACATTCACCTCTGAGATATGCCTATCACTAAAGTAAGACAACATTTACCTCTGAGATATGTCTATCACCAAAGACAACATTTACCTCTGAGACATGCCTATCATTAAAGTATGGCAACATTTACCTCTGAGATATCAAGATAACATTTACCTCTGAGATATCAAGATAACATTCACCTCTGAGATATGTCTATCACCAAAGACAACATTTACCTCTGAGACATGCCTATCACTAAAGTAAGACAACATTCACCTCTGAGACATGCCTATCACTAAAGTATGACAACATTTACCTCTGAGACATGCCTATCATTAAAGTATGACAACATTCACCTCTGAGATATCAAGATAACATTTACCTCTGAGATATGTCTATCACCAAAGACAACATTTACCTCTGAGACATGCCCATCACTAAAATAAGACAACATTTACCTCTGAGACATGCCTATAATTAAAGTATGACAACATTTACCTCTGCGATATAAAGATAACATTTACCTCTTTGATATGTCTATCACTAAAATAAGACAACATTTACCTCTGAGATATCAAGATAACATTTACCTCTGAGACATGCCTATCATTAAAGTATGACAACATTTACCTCTGAGATATCAAGATAACATTTACCTCTGAGACATGCCTATCACTAAAGTAAGACAACATTCACCTCTGAGACATGAATATTACTAAAATAGCATAACATTTACCTCTGAGACATGCCTATCATTAAAGTATGACAACATTTACCTCTGAGATATCAAGATAACATTTACCTCTGAGACATGCCTATCACTAAAGTAAGACAACATTCACCTCTGAGACATGCCTATCACTAAAATAAGATAACATTTACCTCTGAGATATGCCTATCACTAAAGTAAGACAACATTCACCTCTGAGATATGCCTATCACTAAAATAAGATAACATTTACTTCTGAGACATGCCTATCATTAAAGTATGACAACATTTACCTCTGAGATATCAAGATAACATTTACCTCTGAGATATCAAGATAACATTTACCTCTGAGATATGTCTATCACCAAAGACAACATTTACCTCTGAGACATGCCTATCACTAAAGTAAGATAACATTTACCTCTGAGATATGTCTATCACTAAAGTAGACATTTACCTCTGAGATATGCCTATCACTAAAGTAAGACAACATTCACCTCTGAGACATGCCTATCATTAAAGTATGACAACATTTACCTCTGAGATATCAAGATAACATTTACCTCTGAGATATGTCTATCACCAAAGACAACATTTACCTCTGAGACATGCCTATCATTAAAGTATGACAACATTTACCTCTGAGATATCAAGATAACATTTACCTCTGAGATATGTCTATCACCAAAGACAACATTTACCTCTGAGACATGCCTATCACTAAAGTATGATAACATTTACCTCTGAGACATGCCTATCATTAAAGTATGACAACATTTACCTCTGAGATATCAAGATAACATTTACCTCTGAGACATGTCTATCACTAAAGTAAGATAACATTTACCTCTGAGACATGTCTATCACTAAAGTAAGTAAAAAAAATACTAAAGGATCCTTTAACATGCCTTAAGGCGCATCAGACGTATGGTGCCAGACCTATATCTGTAAAGACCAATCAGCATAAGGTGGGTGATGTCATCATATTTGTATTGACCAATCAGCACAGGGTGGGTGATGTCATCATATTTGTATTGACCAATCAGCACAGGGTGGGTGATGTCATAATATTTGTACAGACCAATCAGCACTGGGTGGATGATGTCATCAGATTTGTATAGACCAATCAGCACTGGGTGGGTGATGTCATCATATTTGTATAGACCAATCAGCACTGGGTGGATGATGTCATCAGTATCAACCGGCTACCTTCACTTCCCAAGGTTTTCTCGTTACCAATATTGGGCTGAGTTGGCCTGGGAGACAATATTTTAAAAATCTGAATTCACAGCTGCGGATCAAACCCATCACCACCATGTCAGCAAGCGAGTGCCTAACCATTACACACCCTAGGAATACTCACTGAATGTATCACGCTAACATGGATGTATCTAGTCGTTTCGTTACAATATAAAATTTTTCATATAAATGCATCCTAAATTATTATTATATCAACACTGATTTATGTAAATGATGCTTGCGGAAAGCTTTATCTACCAATCCTATACAATAGTAAAACAAGTCCTACAAAAGAGTTACAATAAATGACAAATGATCTGTTTAAAGTAACATTATAAACATGTGACATAAAGTAGCATTTCATTAACACTGACTTACTCAATGTAACATTACATACATGTTGTATTTGCAGCATTACATTACTGTTGGTCATTGCAACATTCCAATAAATACAGATCTACATAACATTACAGAAACAGTGATCTACACAAAATAACATTACATATATTTTGATCTATGCAAAGTTAACATCCCTCAGACTTTGATCTATGCAAAGCAACATGAACAAATGCTGATCTCTATAAAGCGGTTGTACGAAAACATTGATCTACATAAAGTAACATGTTCAAAAAAAAAAGATTGAAAATAATGATACACAACACTGATGTATACAAATTAACATTGCACACATGTTTGCCTGTACAAAGTAACATTACACAATGTTCATCTATCTATTTTCTACATTAATGAAACCACACTGTTTATACAGGGTGTATTTTTAGTGACTGCACAGTGTTTGAAAATATTGCCGTTCCATGTTTTATATTTACCTACTGTGCAGTTCATACAATACAATGCAACGTAATAGGTAAATACAAAACCTGGAACGGCAATATTTTCAAAAACTGCACAGTCATTACAAATACACCCTGTATATTAATCTCCTAAAGAAACAATAACGTGGAACATTACATTATCTACATTTAAATAAAAATAAGTAAAACACCCTGTCTGTTACACACTTTAAGACGCATTGAACATATAGTGCTAGATTCCATTTTATATTGACCAATCAGTACGTTCTGGGTGATATGGTCAGTTTCACGCCAGCCACCTTTACTTCTCACGATATTTCTCGGAATCTAATTTAGGCTGGGTCGACCTGGGATCTGAGATCACTTTTGAAAAATCTTCCCCCTCCCCCCAACTTGCAGATTTGAACTCATAACCACACTACACTACTGTGGCTGCCCATTATCTACCTGGATGAATATTATCACCTTCATCTAATATTAATTCATAATCTTATGTGATTAGTGAAGACATTCATCATCAGACTCCTGACAGGTCCATGGGTGTTTCGATCTTTATACGTCTCAGCCAACATATATCCACTGATGGTACCGGTTCTGTGTTGGGTAATACATAATCTTACGTGATCTGTGAGGATCATCATCATCATCTCCCTCTGGACAGGTCTATAGGTGCTCCGATCTCTCCTGTAACATCTCAGCCTCTAACATCTTTATGTTGACTGATGATACCAGTTCTGTGTTGGGTAATGCATGATCTGATGTGCTTCTGAGAAATACATTCACAGCTGCTTGCTGACAAGAGACTGCAGGTCTCAGAGACATGGGTTGTTCAAAGAATGGTAAGCCGCCCTTGGACAACTAAGAAGACCAATATCCAAAGATAACAATATGGCCAGTTTACAAATACAGATGATTACTCAGTTCTTGATAAGACATTCATCATTTTAGAGTCACTCCTTGGGTCACTGCTTAGGTCACCCCATGAGTCACTACTTGGGTCACTCTTTGGGTAACCCGTGTGTCACTCCTTGTGCTGGTTGAGGGTTCAGAATCAGCTGCAGGCAATTTAAAAGACAAAGAAAAAAGAAAGAAAGAAGACACTGAACAACACAAACTGAGAGCTATCAGCACAGCAGCGTCTGAATCTGTTTTTTCCCAATCACAATACAGCTTTCCTGAAAGGATAAGTACAATTTGACACAAGCTGTGACCAATCACAACACAGCTTTCCTGAAAGGACAAGTACAATTTGACACAAGCTGTGACCAATCACAACACAGCTTTCCTGAAAGGACAAGTACAATTTGACACGAGCTGTGAACAATCACAACACAGCTTTCCCAAAAGGACAAGTACAATTTGACACAAGCTGTGAGCCAATCACAACACAGCTTTCCTGAAAGAACAAGTACAATTTGACACAAGCTGTGACCAATCACAACACAGCTTTCCTGAAAGGACAAGTACAATTTGACACAAGCTATGACTAATCACAACACAGCTTTCCTGAAAGGACAAGTACAATTTGACACAAGCTGTGACCAATCACAACACAGCTTTCCTGAAAGGACAAGTACAATTTGACACAAGCTGTGACTAATCACAACACAGCTTTCCTGAAAGGACAAGTACAATTTGACACAAGTGTGAGCCAATCCATACTTGTGGATGTACTGTTCCTATTATTTCATTAGCCGCAGAAATTGTCCAGCAACTTATATTTATGTGCATCTATTTTAAAATATTGGAGTACATTAACCCACAGTTCAACGGACCATATTTGAATCAAGTCAGCGCTTGACATGACTAAAGGGATATTTGTGATATGTTATGTCTCTACTTATCTTTGTAGACTTGTCCATGATTGGTTGTATTTTGTACTTATCTTTGTAGACTTGTTCATGATTGGTTGAATTTTGTAATTATCTTTGTAGACTTGTTCATGATTGGTTGGATTTTGTAATTATCTTTGTAGACTTGTTCATGATTGGTTGGATTTTGTAATTATCTTTGTAGACTTGTTCATGATTGGTTGGATTTTGTAATTATCTTTGTAGACTTGTTCATGATTGGTTGGAGTTTGTAATTATCTTTGTAGACTTGTTCATGATTGGTTGGAGTTTGTAATTATCTTTGTAGACTTGTTCATGATTGGTTGGATTTTGTAATTATCTTTGTAGACTTGTTCATGATTGGTTGGATTTTGTAATTATCTTTGTGGACTTGTTCATGATTGGTTGGAGTTTGTAATGATCTTTGTAGACTTGTTCATGATTGGTTGGATTTTGTAATTATCTTTGTAGACTTGTTCATGATTGGTTGGATTTTGTAATTATCTTTGTGGACATGCTCATGATTGGTTGGATTTTTCAGCTATAGGTTTCTATGGGAAGAGGTAGCCAATCTCATGCCAACCCTTAGTTGCCTCTTGTGACATGTATGGTAGCATACAGTCTTACTATTCTTTGCTTCCTAATTGGCCCCTGGTAACACACAAGCGACATAGCTCCTAGGTCAATACGTAGCTCCTAGGTCAATACGTAGCTACTAGGTCAACACACAGCTTCATGGTCTACATAGCTCCTATGTCAAAATGTTGCTTGTAGGGCAACACATGGCTTCTAAGTTAACATGCAGCTGTTAGGTCAACGCATAGATCCCAGGTCAACACACAGCTCTTAGGTAAACACACAGCTCTTACATCAACACACAGCTCCATGGCTCAAACAGAACTCCTAGGTCAACACACAGCTCCTGGGTAGACTCAACCTCATAAAACCGCAGCCAGAGAATGTTCTGGGATGCAAGGCAGCTGGCGTGATCCTGACCTTATCTTCTTTCAAATGTCATTTGATGAGACTAGCTAGACTGATATAGAAATAGATTTGACACACGTAATATCCACGTTGGTTACAGCTGAGATATATAGTTTCTGATAACATCTTAAATAACAGATATTGTAAAATGTATTTCCCAGTTTATGTTCCCCCCCCCCCAAAAAAAAAAATAATGCCACTTGTAATCTCCTGATACTTCACTGTGGAGATGATTCTTATAATTATTCTTGCTTGTGTATATTTACATGTGTGTACAAATCTGTGAAACTTCCAAACAGGTGTCCAAAAATAGAACAGTACAAAAATATAAGCAGTCTCCTGGAGTAATACTTTGTGCAAATCAACAGGAATGCTCAAATGTCATGACAACATGGCAAAAACAAGAGTATGACAGCAAATGATGACGTAATACACAGGTTTGACATATCACTTGAATATACTATATGACAGGATGCAATAATTGATACATCACACTTTAGCTGTCCTAGCTTATGTTGTTTGTTCACATTTATCGATGAGGACCATTGATCATACAAGTATGAAAACGATGAAATAATACACATATCTGACATATCACTTGAACATAGTATATTACAGAATGTAATAATGGGTACATCTGGCTTACGGTGTTTGTTAATGTTTAGCAAAGAGGACCATATGTGTCATCAACCAGATCTAGACTGGGTTCAGAGGTCGCTCATAAGACCAGTCTGATTCCGGAATTGTCTGTTACATTGAGGACATGGGAATGTGAGATGATGATCAAGTTTTTTTTTGTTTTTAATAAAAGGTAGTAATTTGATGATCCAGACCTCTTGTGGTTTTCTCTGATAAGTGTCATACTTCTTCTGGAAGAGCCTCCTTTCATCTTGATTGGTTAAGTAATTCTTGTTTCCTAAACTTTAGACTTCTTCACGATTGTTGGATGGGATATTGCAGGCAGCCAGCCCAACACCATCCCTCCTTAGCTGCTTCTTACGACATGCATGGTATTTTTAACAGTCTTACTTCCCTTAAGTGCCCAGTAACATGTGTGTTACAGGCTGCCTGTAGGAATGTTCTTCTCATGTTCAAGATCAAAGCCACAGTTCTTCAGTGGGATTTTCTGGGTGGCTTTGTATCACTTGATTGGTCCACCATGAGCTCTTCTGTCTAAGTCAAGCTGACAGTTAATACTCTAAGCTGCTCACTCTCATGGATGCTATTTTTGATACTTCTGTAGGTGTATCTCCTTACGGCAGTGATTGCTTTAACTCATGTTGACCCAGAATGTCTTTATTTTAACATAACAACTGTTAGGAACAAAATAGGTTAACCTAAAATATTGTTTTTTTTTAAACCTTTGAAGATATAATTACATACTTTAAAATGGTATGCAATTCAACCAATAAAGAATGACAAATACAAATATAGCCCGCCACACAAGGTGTTTAACTTTATAACATCATAAACATTAGTTTATGTTCTACTTTATGGCATTATCATAAGTCAATGCATGTTCAACTTCATGGCACCCACACAAGTTAATGCACAACCTCATGGTGTCCATACAAGTTAATTTTCAACTTTGTGATATCCATCACACAAGTTAATGTTCAACTTTGGGATACCCACCACACAAGTTAATGTTCCATTTTTTGACATCCACACAAGTTAATATTCAACCTCATAACATCCTCAAAAGTTAATGTTAAACCTCATGACACCCACATAAGTTAATGTTACATTTTGTGATACCCACCACACAGGGTAATGTTCAACAGTGTGATACCCACACAAGTTAATAGTCAACCTTATGATGCCCACAAAAGTTAATGTTCAACCTAATGACACCCAAGAAAGTTAATGTTCAACTTTGTGATACCCACCACAAAAGTTAATGTTCAACTTTGTGATACCTACCACAAAAGTTAATGTTCAACCTCATGACACCCTCATAAGTCAATGTTCAACTTTCTGATACCCAGCACATAAATTAATGTTAAATTTTGTGATATCCACCATACAAGTTAATGTTCAACTTTGTGATACCCACACAAGTTAATGTTCAACCTTATGACACCCACAAAAGTTAATGTTCAACTTGGTGATACCTAACACATAAGTTAATGTCCAACTTTGTGATACCCACCACATAAATTAATGTCCAACTCTGTGATACCCACCACACAAGTTTATGTTCAACTTCATGACACCCACCCAAATTAATGTTCAATTTTGTGACACCCTCACAACTCAGTTTATGTTCAACTTAACAACACTTATACAGGCTAAACTAGTCATGTTAAACTTTAAGACAACCAAACAAGTCACAATCCTTATATACACAACTTATTCACAGCATGTTTACATCCCCCTGATTAACAACATAACACGCAGACTGATGATCATCAACACGAGAACAATCAAGATACCAAAGCATATATTGTCATACAAGTCCCAGTTTTCAGCATTCTGAACCGTAACTCTTCAGTGATATAAGGTATTTTTGTGTGGCTTACCTGGTTCAGAACTGTACACTCTCAATGAATATTCAATTATTTCAAATGGAGTGATGTTCTCTTCAACCTACACATGCTACACACATGCTCAGTTCATAATAAGGCAGATGAGCAACTTGTATTTATATTTGTATGTAGATTTGTTCATATAGTTGTTGTATCAGACAACTGCTTACTTACTGAACCATCACCCTTCTGTAGATTCCAAATGGATTTGCATTTCTGACCACAAAACATAAATAACTTGTACTTCCATCATGCAAGTTGATTGTGGGGCAGCCATTTTGTAATTGCTACTGTGCATGCACAAACTGCTCGATCCTTATGACCCCTACATGAGGTATTGCTTAAGAGCCAGTTTGTGTGCTGAAATAAGATTTTCCATTGTCCATACTCTTCCATGCACTTTATAATAAAATCCCTGTTATTGAATGACTTTCCCTTATATATGAAACATTAATTTACAAACAGTAGGTAGCTAACTCCATTGCAGATACTGCCATAATACTGTGATTTGATATGGGAAGTCACATATACTAGATTACGATATTATCAGGTGAGATCATGAGTTTCCTTCCTCCCTTCCTCCTTCACTGAAAAAATGGTGCCTCTTTTATCTAACTCTGTCAACCCTATAGTTGAAATCTCTCTCACCTAGGAATGGAACTCATACCGTGATGCCTTAGAACTCTTGCTCTATCCACCATGTTACTATGGCTTTAACTCATTCAGCCATAGAAGGTTTCGTAACAGATCTACGAAAGAAAACCATAACCCCTACGAAAGTTCATTGCTTTTAAAGAGGCTAAATACTCACTGGAAGTGGCTAATAGGGATACCAGATTTACTAAGTATGTTGTGACCAAATGTAAAAAGTAACATGGTTTGGATTAATGGGGGGAAGCCAGACTCACTTCATGCGTTGTTTGGGATCCAGAATGTTACAAATATAAAACACTGAAATAAATTAAAATACGTCAATAACAAATTCATAAGACAGTGGTTTCAATCAGAAAGTAGCCCTGACACAAGATGTGGCGTTAGAATCAAGCTTGCTATACACAGCGGCTTCAGCCTAAAACAGCAGTATCATGTCATGAATGGTGCATAACTCAAAAGGTCAGCGACAGATAAACATGACAAAATATTCCAAATGAAGAAATATATTGCAACAGCACCTAAGCATCATATACTTTGGTGTGAAAATAAATATTTTTACATGTTTAAATATAAAAGTAGTGCCATGGCAAATATTGCCTGCGGGGTGTGAAATGTACATTACACTATCCCATAATATATATAACACCATCATCATCACGCGACTTGCTGTCTGGCATGTATGCTCCTGCTTCTCTACATCTTGTGATCTTCAACATTAAAAAAAAAAACGTCTCAAAGCAAGTCTCTGTGGCAAAGTGGTCAAACCGTCTGTCTCATGCTCCGTAGGTCATGGGTTCGATGTCGTTCTACATCTTTCGGTTCACATGTGCATTTTTCTCTGAGACTCCTGGGGGTCGTCACTGGAACTCGGAGTTCGTGCTTTGTGCGACGCTTTTGGCAGGCTCGCCATATGGGATCAAATCTGGTGCAATGAAGTCAATTCTCTCAACTTTTAAAGGCTTTTTATTTATGTCTTAAAGCAAGAAAACTAAAAACAGGTAGACAGATGACACAGCAGGAACCGTATTTAAATATACGGGTCATGAGTCAAAACCAACACCTAACACTTAACGATGGAAGCATTATTTCCACATCCCCAATATTCAAAAGTTTAATTGTAAGAGTGAACCACAGCAATGATCACTACTGAAGCCAGTAGATAGATTTCACACAACTTCAACATAAACAGAATAATGTTTTCCCATAGTGAATTTGAATAACGAAGACACAGACAATTGATTGCATGATTTATTGCTTGGCATATTTAGCTGCATGTTAAAGCTGGCAGTAGCAATTGCCATTCATTTATAAACACTAACTTTATGCTAACAAAAAGACATGATAGTCTGTTTAAAATTACTGTGGTAGATAATTCAAATCACTATGTGAATATGTATGCTGTATATTTTAGCTTGAAAGATTAATCTTATTGCTTTATTTATGTTGTGGGATTCCTGCAGTATATACCCGAGGTACAGCAAAATAGGCTAGGCAATAAATCATGCAATCTATTGTTTGTGTCTTCGTTATTTAAAATAAAATAATTAACATTGTGCCAACTCACCGCCCCCTCCCTTTCCCTGAATCAAATGTATTAGTAAATGTGGATACACAGACTCACATCCGTAATTCTACATGACAGATTCTGAACTGTACTTTAGCATTTGATTTATTTCTTTGCAAATGTAAATAGTCATTCACGTAGAATTCTAAAGAATGGACACTGAGCTGTTGATTCCCTGCAGATGCTTTATTAAAGTGTGTACACAGAATGATTCCACTGACCTACTTTACGATGGATTCTAAGGTGTATCTCCACTTTACATATGTTGTAAATAATAGTGGACAGACACATTCAGTTGAAATTCTACATGAGCGATTCTTGGATGTCCCGCCACTCTTGATCTGTCTTAAGTAATAGTGGATAGATAAATTCAGTTCCTCAATGAGTTAAACAGAAATAGTGAATAGATAAATTCAATTAATAGATCTCTTTTAAATGATAGTGGATACATTTGTTCAACTGCTTAATCTGAAATACGCAACAGCAGACAGATAAATTCAAATGAAATTCTGCATGATGGATTTATGAGTTTCCCTCAACTCTCAATCCTTTATAAGTAATTGTGGATACACAAATTCAATTATTAGATCTGATATAAGTAATACTGAATAGATAAATTCAATTACTAGATCTGATATAAGTAATACTGGATAGATAAATTCAACTGTTCAATCTGTTATAAGTAATAGTAGATAGATACATTCAATCTGAATTATAAATGATGGATTCTAGGGTGTTCCCTCACACTCAATTTGTTATAAGTAATAGTCAATAGATAAATTCAATTTCTCAGCCTATTGTAAATAATAGTGGATAAATAATTTCAATTGGAATTCTAAATAATGAATTCTGGGGTGTTCCTCCCTTCATACTCAATCTGTAATATTAGTGGATAGATAAATTCAACTGCTCAATCTATTATAAGTAATAGCAGGTAGATTAATCAGTTGGAATTCTAAATAATGGATTCTGGGATGTCCCTTCAAAATCAATCTGTTATATTAGTGGATAAATTCAAGCTGTCTGTGATAAATAAAAGTGGGCAGATAAATTCAACTGCTCGATCTGTCATAAGTCTGACTACTCTATACTCCTGGATGGGAGACAGTAGACTAAACAAGACTGTGGTATCACTTAGGCACATCAAGTAGTAAAATGAATAGGCTGACAGGCTTGCAGGTAAGGCGGGCGAGCCGTGGACCAGGCTGATATACTTAATGCTCTATGAGAAGTAAGACTTTTTGCAAGAACCAAGTGATGACTGTGAATCTAAAACCATAGTCAGACTGCGAGAAGAGCAAGTTAAAAGAGGTGTGGCCAGACAAGAACACTATGCAGGAAGCCAAATAAGATTAATAAACCAACACAGAACTGGTGTCGTTTGCCGCTACATGCTGTGGGATTTACTGAGGAGGGGATCCGAGCACTTATGGACTGAATGGTTCGATGTGCAATGAGGGTGATCTGTCGACTAGCTAATTAACCAACTAACCAACTCACTCACTAAACTAACTAATTAACTAACTCACTCACTAACTCATTCACTAAACTAACTAAGTAAGTAAGTAAGTAAAGTAAGTAAGTAAGTAAGTAAGTAAGTAAGTAAGTAAGTAACTAACTAACTAACTAACTAACTAACTAACTAGCTAACTAACTAACTAACTAGTAAACTATGAATCAGGGACAGCTGTGAGTATGTGAAGTGCTAGGACCATCACACTTTTCGTAGACCTGAGAGCCACAGGAACAAGTGGCCAGTCTTTCCCTGCCACAGAGAATGATGAAAGCTGGCGTGGAACCCTTGACCAACCATGCTAATGCCATTGTTGGCATAACGTCCTAACCATTACATCAATGTACAAGATGCTCTGCATTCATCATCATCATCAAGTGCCATGTCTTGGTCCTTGGTGTTCCGGATCAATTCTACTGATGATATTCCTCAATGCCACTATCTCAGTCCAATCAGCATCATTTCTCTCAGTCTGCCTCTCCCTCTTTTTCTACTATTCTTTTCAGTCATCACAATGTTTTCCAATATCTTTCTTCTCACCACATGACCAAAGAATGCTATTTGTCTCTCTCTATTTTTAATTGTATATAATCTTCTACTTTCATTAGCCTCTAGCAGGCAATCATTGTTAGTTACTTTGGCAGTCCACAATGTTAACATTTGTACCACAAACCACATCTTAATTGCTTCCAAGTCCTTCCTAATTTGTTTATTCATGCTTCATAATTCACTGTGCTCTGCCTCATGGTACCTTAAAGCATTTAGAAAAGGAACTGTACACCTCATAAATCTGTCTTCTACTATATATGTGAAGTATTTCATAACACTAAAGCTTTATCTAAGTAATAATAAATACATTCTAAAGTAGCCTATGATTGGTTCTCGCTGAGATTTAAATCTGGCAAATAAACCACTTGCATTATTTCTTCCACACTTTCACTTGCCTGTTGGCAAATCAGCCCCTTCTTAACTGAACTAACTAAGGTAGGTTCATGTAATACTGTATCATTTCTAAGTGTTTCATATTTTTGTAGTTTTATTTCCCCATTTTGTGTTCACTGATGAAGACTTTGGTTGTTTCTATATATGTGCCTTTTCTTTGTTCAGCTACCTTGCCACATTTTATGTTCATATGTGTTCTAAAAGTGACGAGGAAAATAACTGGCAATCTCATCTTATATGTCATGTCCTAAAATATGCGAGGCCTCACATACACAATGGCAGTAGTTGTTATGGAGCTACCGTTACATTTTATTTCTTCTAAAACGTGTTCAACATTTCTTCTTCTTCTTCTTCAGCGTTCCGAGCCATTGAGGTTCTTTGCTGCAAATACAATCCGTCTCCATTCGTCTCTCTGGTGGACCTTCTCTTGCCAGTCGTTGATTCCAAGTGCTTGTAGGTCTGTACATGTATTATCTCTCCACCGCCTTCTTGGTCTACCTCGGGGTCTACGGTCATTTATTTCCTGAGTGTAAGCGAGTTTTGTTTCCCTATTATCTTCCATTCTTTCTATATGCCCCAGCCATTGTAGTCTATTAGCCTTCATGATACCAGTGATTAGCGGGGACTTAAACAGATCATGAATGTCTTTGTTACTTCTTCTTTTCCACTCTCCACTTTGTGTATCCCTAATGGGTCCAAAGATGCGTCTTAAAATTTTGTTCTCAAAGGTTTGTAACAAGGCTTCGTCTCCTTTCGTTGTACTCCAGGTTTCAGAGCCATACAGCACAACTGGTCTGATCAGTGTTTTGTATATTGTGATTTTGGTGTTACGAGATAGCGCCTTTGATTTTAGTAGATGCACATTATAAAATAATGATCAGAAACAAGAGCATAAAGTGACCAGAAAAAACAAATAATATTTGTATTCATGTTAAAATGAGCAAAGAATGGTACATGCTGATTAAATAACAACAAAACGATGAAGCATACAAAAAAAAGCAATACTAACCCTCATGTGATAACAAATGTAACAAATATTGCAAACTATTGATGTACAAATTAAAAACAATATGGAAAGGTAGATTATTTCCAACTGTCTTTCAATGAGTGCTAATTAATACATACAATCTTGTTTTGCAAGGTTGAAAACAAAGATACTTACAGTTGTGCAGTAATACAATTTAATTGCAGTATTTAAATTTCAAATTGGTAAATCAAGCAGAGTTAAATGTAATATTAAATGTAACTTTCATTTTCAGCAATGCAGTTAAAAACAAACTTATGGCAGATATTGCCATAGAAGTGTGAAGTGTTTGGCATTCACATATACTAGGTCAAAACATTATGAGAAAGGGTCACCAACTCCCTTTGCTTCCTATTATGCCCCATTTATAGTTTCAAAACAATATAATCTGAATCAATTGCAACTACTCAGTATACAATACAACCTGCAACCTTACATAGAACATTGTTTGATGGTAATAAATATAATCATACCATATCAACTGTTATCTCAAAATAACCCATAACATTACATAGTAACTGTTTCAATCATACTACATTAATTGTTATCTTAATATAACCTATACCATTAATGCAGTAACAATCATATCACATCAAATATTATTTTAATATAACCCTTGGCATTAAACAGCAGCAATCATACCACATCAACTGTTATCTTAATGTACCCCATGACATTATGCAATAACAGATTTAAGTATACGAAATCAAATGTTATCTTAACATTCCCTTGACATAAGCAGTAATAATTATACCACATCAACTGTTATCTTAATTTAACCCATGACATTATGCACTAACAGATTCAAGTATACCAAATCAAATGTTATCTTAATATTACCTTGACATTAAGCAGTAATAATTATACGACATCAATTGTTATGTTAATATAACAAGTGGCATTATGCAGTAATAATCATACATCAATTGTTATTTTAATATAACCCACAACATTGTGCAATGACAATTTTAATCATACCACATCAATTGTTATTTTAATATACCCATGATACTGTGCAGTGACAGTTTCAAGTATATCAGATCAATTTTTACTTTAATATAACCTGAGGCATTATGCAGTTTCAATCATATCTCATCAACTTTTACCTTAATATAATGTGTGGCATTATACAGTAAAATCATCCCACATCAATTGTTGTTTCAAAATAACCTACGGCATCATGCAGTAAGAGTTTGAAGATAATATAATTATGGCAGCCATAGTTTTGTTTTCAACTTACGAGGGCTATTCCAAAATCAACCACCATTGGCTGGTAAAAATAAACTGGCTGCGATAGCGACACCATTCATTGCTTGCATCATTCAGTAGTCTTTTAGCTCACTATACATCAACCTACAGTTACATTTGTTTAGTGGTTCACAAATTGCAAACCAATAAATATGGACACTGTTATTGCCTTTCCCACCAGCTGTGAAACTTGTGGTGTAATCCGTTTTCTTCAAGCAGAAGGTCAATATGTGGCTGAGATTCATCGTCGATAGTGTCGAGTGTACGGTGATAACGTTATGAATCCATGTTTCATCCCCAGTCATTATTCTGTCGAGAAATTCATCCCCCTCTTCATAGCTGAGCCTATTCTTTGAGCTTTGTGAAGATGCTAATTGCTTTGGTACCCACTGTGAACAGAATTTGTGGTAATCTCTAACCTCTCTGTGAAAATTCAAAACAGACTAGTCCTAGAAATTATTAGACATTTTGTAGAAAGATCTGAAATTGTGAAACTGCGCTTTTCCACGACGACTTGGCCGACTTTTTGAACGAGCTCATCTGTCACACATGAATGTCGTCCTTGTCCATCCTCATGATGCACATCTTTATGCCCATCTCTGAATTTCCTGAACCAATCCCTCACAGAACTGTCACTCATAACGTTATCATCATAGATACGACACAATCGACCATGAATCTCGGTCACATTTTGATCTTCTACTTGAAGAAAACGAATCACACCACGAATTTCACAGCTGGTGGGAAAGGCGATACCAGTATCTATGTTTATTCGTTTGCAATTTGCGAACAACTGAACAAATGCGACTATAGGTTGATGTGTAGTGACCTAAAATACTACTGAATGATGCAAGCATTTAATGGTGTTGCTATGGCAACAAGTTAATATTTACCAGCCAATCGGTGGTGTTTTTTGGAATAACCCTCGTATTTTACATGCAGTTTCAACTAGAAAAATATGGCATCAGTGGTTATAAAATCTGTTTCATTAATAACAAGTAACACAATTCATTTACAACAAACAACACGCTCAATAAATAAGCAAGTATGAATTATAGCATCCAAATTGTTATAATCATAACCAACAGCAAGAGGACATCTGGTTTATGAAAGAAATATCGAAAGACTGTTACGGGGGAAAAGTTCTACTACAACAGACACGCCACTAGATAATGAAACTGTTACAAAACTACTTATACGCAATAATGTATATAGAATCATTAGATATAAGGTCTGTTCAAACAGAATCTGACCTCTGGTTGGTAAACATACAATTATAAACAATGTGTAAAGAATTTGAATAATGAAAACACAAACAATAGATTGCATGATTTGTTGTCTGACATATTTCACTGCAACTCGTCACCTGACTAGCCTGGAGTTCTGATACCCTAATCCTCTAAAAGTACTCTCCTTGGAACTGTACACACTCCTCCAAGTGGTCCTTAGAAGCACTTCAGCAATGCTTCTTTGGGAATGGAACCATGTCAGTAGAGTTGGGACACTGACTAACCAGAAGAATATTATGAATCGCTTGCAAAGAATGGACAGGTGAATTGTCAGGATGGGTGTGTCGATAAAGAGAACATGGCAGGTACATTATGACAGTGCACTTCCCTATTCTGCATTTGATTCCAGGTTAGTAATTGTTGTTTTCCAGGCCAAAGGTCAGATATGTTTTTAACAGACCTCATAACTATATCCTAGTTATTTTCTGTAATATTATCCGACATGTCTCTTGACACAAATCTCAGTACTTTTGTAAAAACGAAAAGTAAAAATTCCTTTAGCACGCCTAATCCACATGTGGAGCTAGACCCTTATTTGTTATTGACCAAAACAGAACTCACTGGGAGTTGTGGTCGCTGGTTACCTTGATCTCCTAAGACATTTCCTGGTGCACATTTGAGGCTAGGTCGACCTGGGAGCCTGGGTCAATTTTTAAAATGTCAAACTGCCCTGATGCGGATCAAACCTAAGACTACCAGTACGACAAGGGGGCATCTTGTTGCTATGTAATCATGGCTCCCCAATACTTTAGTACTTTTGTTTGAAATCACACTCTCAACTATCAAAGCACATTCTCCATCTCTTAACATTCAGACCTTAGAACATACATTTCTCTTCTGCAAGCCTGGATCAGAAGTAAAAATATATTTTAGCCAAAGTTTAACCTAGAAATTTTTCTATATTTGAATTTTGACTCTTGGTTTGCTTTCTTTGAACTTAAGCGTAGTCCATACATGTGCTACTATTTCTAGTGCACTGAACTGATTTTTGGGTGTGAATTAGCTTTCCCTATTACCCTTGCCATTAGGCAAACTCACTCCAGCTTCTGAGGAACTTGTAATTTACATTCGCAAGTCCAGGATGAGAAGTCAATATTTTAAACCAACTGACCTAATGTAGGGGTTGAACCTGCAACCTCAGCACACCAAAGTGAAAACTCTGTAGCTTCTTTAATGAGTATTTCAGTATTTCAGTGAGTCAGTAAAAATGATCTTATGGGTTCTAGAATCAACATCACTGCACTCTGGACACTCCCACACGTACTCTGTGACCTTCTTCAGTGGCCGATGAAGAGACCCCAGGCTGATGGTACCAGTGTTAGCCTGATTAAATTAATGATTGTAAAGTTCACGATAATCCCGATGATTCAATCAACCAAATGGTGAGACTGAGTCTCAATAGATATATTCAACCAATGGAGAGGACACTGTAGAGGAAGAAATGCTGTGTAAGAAAACTGTAAACAATAAATCTTAAAAAGGTACCAGGTTTGAAGCAGTGTGAATGATACATTAATAACAGAACAACTAAAGATCCTTCTATTCCTTCATGTTTTGTCATTCAGTGTTAGGTTAAGAAGAGATGATTGTTGCGAACCCTGGTGTGTGCTTCATTCATGGATTTATTTGTAGCCTCTGATATTCCATCAGTCTATAGTTTGTAGGGGAGAACTCATGCTGTGTTTCTATGTCTAAGTGCTAAACCGCTGTATTGGGGCACTGGCTTGTGATAATCTTATTACATGGTCAAATCATCTGATTTGTTGTTTCCTTAATGTAGTCTAACACTGGTGCTCTCCCTACTTGCTTCCTGATACCCTGTTATTAATTTTGTCTCTGCTCATTATATTTACAATAAATATCAATTACAAATATTTGATATATTTGAATCAAAGTAATATTTAAACATTATTAAACTGCCTTCATCTTTGTGTACTACAGCATAATATACTTTAAAAAATGAGTAAATTTCAGAGATTTGTTTGTAAAAAAAATAAATTTTAAAACACTGAAGCCCTTTCTTATCAAAGAGAGAAACCCACACAGAAATATAAAACTGAACAGGTAACATTTTAATATCCAAGTATTGACACATTTATTTGCACAGAACAGAATACAATTTATTTCTTAACAAGCATGATAGAATAGAATGAACATTATTTAAAAACATTAGAAATGTAGAATAACATATATGACCTCTTCGCAAACAATGAAATAAACTAAATGTAAGCCATGTTTTGAGAACATTTCTATTCTCCAGTAAAAATACAAAGTTAGGCAAAGTAAATATTTTGGCCAAATTAAAAGACACATAATACCTTAATACCAGCCAATCATGAGGTAGGAAACAAGAGGTAGGTAATGATACAAGTGGGACGATCACACCCAGAGATCAATGAACAGCAGTCTGTCAGAGTGTACTACCAGAGCAGGAAACAGACAGTGTTGGCGACCCATTGCAACCAACCTTCATTAAGGAGATGGCATTTGACTGACTGAAGGCATACAGGGTACAAGTTGCTAAGCCTATGTTTCTGATAGTCAAACATGTGTAAGAAATGACACATCAGTATCATGTCCACCTCCAACAAGTGTGACACATCAGTATCATGTCCACTCCCAACAAGTGTGACACATCAGTATCATGTCCACCTCCAACAAGTGTGACATGACACATCAGTATCATGTCCACCTCCAACAAGTGTGACACATCAATATCATGTCCACCTCCAACAAGTGTGACACATCAGTATCATGTCCACCTCCAACAAGTGTGACACATCAGTATCATGTCCACCTCCAACAAGTGTGACACATCAATATCATGTCCACCTCCAACAAGTGTGACACATCAGTATCATGTCCACTTCCAACAAGTGTGACACATCAGTATCATGTCCACTTCCAACAAGTGTGACACATCAGTATCATGTCCACTTCCAACAAGTGTGACACATCAGTATCATGTCCACCTCCAACAAGTGTGACACATCAGTATCATGTCCACTTCCAACAAGTGTGACACATCAGTATCATGTCCACTTCCAACAAGTGTGACACATCAGTATCATGTCCACCTCCAACACATTTCAGATAGCTGACCCCATTTGACCCTATGCCTGTAGAGAGTAAAGAGCCCTTTTACACATCTTGAAACATGTTGGTTATATGGTGCTAGCCCCATATTTGTATAAACCAATCGACACTGGGTGGGTCATGTGGTCAATATCCTGCCAGTAGCTTTTACTTTCCAGAATATTTTTGGATACCCATTTCAGGCTTGGTTCACCTGCCAGTCCAGATCAATTTTAACTGACTGCCTACCAGAAGCCGATAGGTCGGCGCATTGGAACTACTCTGGATTGCCAGTAGCTGATAGGTCGGCGCATTGGAACTACTCTGGATTGCCAGAAGCTGATAGGTCGGCTTTGTATTGACAGTGCGTTATTCGTTTCATTTCTCTTCTTTTCCGCAAATTAATTTTAGTGCCCGGTAAATGAAAATTTACACACAAAAAAGATATGTCCTTCAAACAGTATCAGACAAGATGTGCGGATTCATTGTTTTTTAGGGCAAAAAGATTGTTTAAGTGGTTTGGTTTTATTATTTTAGAAATGGCAACGATCTCTGCTTCTCGACTTCATAGAGTTTCATCATATTATCCCTTTAAACAATTTTAGACTATAGTTATTCTGATTTAAAGGACTTTATGACAGATTCTAAAACTAATACCATGTGCAGTATTCTGTTAAATTATTTAGCAGGCGGTCATAATGGAAAACAAACCTAAAAGTGAAAGTTTGTCATCATATGATGGCACATGTTGAATTATGCTTGCTCTAATGGGCCACACTTATGCCCCTAAGTTTGCTTTGCCTATCACAAATAAACTGATGAGTATTTAAATAATTAAATATAAAAGAATAATAATTATAACTAAATAGAAAATAGTGTATATATTCTTTCTTAGTACAAACCTGCCAAATTTTCCATTTTGTGTGTTTGAAATATGGTGTTTTAATTGTGTTTTATTGGTGTTATGGAGCAGTTCTTGTGATATTGGTGAAGAAAAGTTGTGTATTTATCATTATTAAGTAAATTTAACATGATTATCTTCAAATGATGAGAAATAACACCTTGGAGTGGAAATTTTTAATAATTGCTTTAATTTAAAGTTTTGTTACAAAACCTATCATTATTCTTATAATCTTTCTAACCTATCATATAATTATTAAACTGTCATGTTCCATGTGTAATCTCCTTTAATTTGATATATAATACATCTGCTACAATTTTAACCAATTTTACATCATTAATGTGGCACATCCCAACTTCCCATTTTCTGCCATGAATTTTTGTTTGGTCCAAACCCACATGTTTGTTTGGCAGTGAATCAGTTAAAAGTTTGCCGGTATAAGGATTCAAACACATGACCACTGAGTTAACAGGCCAGCATCCTTGCCTCTATGCTACCACAACTTCCATATATGAACTGACTGGACAAAATAATATTGCCAATAATAAAGGCTGAACAGAAACTATGATATATGTAATACAAATCACCAACCTACAATCACTGCAGATATTACTGAAAACACCACCCAATGTGCCATCATGGCTGAAACTACAACACTTTACCACTAGAAATGTATTATCTAAAATTAGGATGCAAAATAGTGACGTTTTATTTTTGTGAGCAAGTACTCATCACCATCATCAAGTGCCATGCTAGCTGGTGTAGGCGTTCATGGCTCTCCACAGATCTCGGTCTTTGGTGTTCTGGATCAACTCTGCTGCTGATATTATTCCATGCCACCATCTCAATCCATCCAGCATCATTTCTCTTGGTCGGCCTCTGCCTCTTTTCTCCCCAATCTTTCCAGTCATCACAATGTTTTCTAATACCTCTCTTCTCATCACATGACCAAAGAAAAGCTGTTTGTCTCTTTCTTATTGTTGAGTATAATGTTCTAGTTTCATTAGCCTCTTTCAGGCAAGCGTCGTTAGTTACTCTGGCAGTCCAAGGAATATGCAGCTTACGTACTACAAGCAATAACTACAAGTATAAATTCAGCATTGGTAATTTACATCTGTCTTGCGAAGGGAAAAGCTGGACATGACAATGGGAAAGTTAGAGAGGAAATGAGGCAGGGAGACGAAGAGAGAACATGAATTTGACATCATGGTAAGGAGGAAAGTCAGTTTCAGAAATGACTGGCAGTACAAGAGGCAAAGTCTGTGGACAGAAATGATCACTAATGCCACACAGCATTAGAAGATGTCATATCAATAACAGTTGCTAAAAATCTGGAGATGTTCATGCTTGTGTCCCTCACATCAATGTTAGTTGATATAATCTGTTTGTGCTCTCATGTTGCTATTTGCTGCAGTACAAGTTGTTCTGTTAAGCTGGCATTGTATGAAGTAGAATGTTCCAAACATCAACAAATGACCAATGACAATTCAAATACATCAAACACATTAGATAACATCAAGCAGATATTCTACGATAATCATTTATAAAGTAATAATTCTTTACATTTAAAAGTGCTCACACAAACTCAAAATAACAAATTATCAGGACTTTCTTTCAATAGAAACATTGTCAGGACTTTCTTTTATACACCATTTTACCAATGATTAACAGACAGCACACATGTTTAAAAGGCACAATTCTTACATCCATTTTTATATTCCTTTCTCTCGAATAGCATTACACAATTTTTTAAATGCAGGAAAACAACAAACACAACTGCAGAATTAAACCCCCCAAAAATAACAAGTAGGTTGCCAAACTGGCATGATACCAATCTCTTCAATAAGGGGTATGGATTATCCAAGCCAGTATTTGATTTACTGGAAGTCAAATAAAAGACCTGGACATTTTTACGAGTAGCACCAGCAAACAAAAACAAGCAGCTTTTGTACTACAGTCTCACAATCATGCTGGCCACACCAGCAAGTTGGTAGCATATTAGAATTAATAAAAAATTTTGAGATTAAGAGAAGGCAGATCTTCATTCTGCAGGTGATTTACAAAAAGCTTTACTATCTAATATGTATTTGTTTCAATAGTTTAAGATGACTGTTTCCATCATCAATGAAAATGATTGATTGATTGGTTCAAGAATCAACATCACACCACTCTGGGCAAGCCTATATCTGCTCGGTCTCCCACACCAAATGTTGTAAGTTGTAGATGCTAATCATCATTCACTTATACGCTGGTTGTGAGCATGCTGACTACATCCTCCTTACATCAATGAAAATAATATAAATTAACTTTAAAAAGCAGAAAATCATAACTCACATCAATCATTAACCTAATGAACATGAAAATAACCCCTGTTGGTAACGGGTACAAACCCGGTCAGTGAACTAAACTGTTGATTTCTCGTCTTTAACTCGGGAACGTAAATTATAAATATCTCTGAAGTCGGAGTGGGTTCACCTGATGGCGAGGAACACTGGTAATAGGAAAAGACAATCTACACACTAATCTGTCCGGTGCACCAGAAGAAGAAGCATGTGTATGGACTACGCTTGTGTTCAAAGCGAGCGAACAGGAAAAACAAATAAATAAAATAACCCCTGTAATTACCCTCAAGAATTTTTTATGAAACTAATTAAAAATTATATTACATCTACAATGAACTTCATAAAAACTGACATGCATCGACAATGAACCTGAAGAGCATGACATAGAACTCACTGAAACATCACACTTTAAAATATGCATAAACAAGCTAAAATTCTTATATAACATCCGGTCCGATAACAGATTGAAGTTACAATAGTGGCAAAAACTGATTATTTTTCAAGAATAAAACTAAATAAATAGTTTCAAATGTTAAAGCTCATACAGTAATTTATATCATGTTGTGTTTAATGCCATTTTTGTATGCTGACAACGAAAGCAGTTAACCGAAGTGAATAGCCTAAGACAGCTCTCCAATGGGTGCACTCTCCAACCATAACTCGTGAATGTAGGTATACAGATCTGAGCTGACTGATACCTGTAAAGACAGAAATGTTTGAAAGCAATAAAAGAAAGGGAATGATTTATTGTTAATTAATTGTCCCTTATAGAGCAGGGGCAGGGAATGTCCAGACAGCGGGCCTTATATAGTCTGGCTGTCCTGTGGTAGGATTTTATAGCAGGATTAAAGGAGAAGGCCAGATTTATATAGTTTGAAATAAACAATGATGGCCTACCTGTGTAATCCCTAAGTCAATCTACTGGGAAAATATTTTACTTAACCTGTTGGCCTTTCTCAATGTGTGGTATATAAAAAGTACAGGCTCAAAACTTAACAAATGTCTAGGGGATTTGGTGCTATTTTTAAGACAGAGAACAGCCATATTTTGGGATTACTAACTTTTTCCAACCCTCTATTCCTCTAGATTCCACCACAGTCAATCCCCAGTAATTTAAGGTCCATTAAGAATAACAGTAACTTGACAGAACAACAATTAAAACTAGAGGAAGTGAACAACTTATCTTATGAAAGGTATAAAATATGAATATATGTTCAAATTAGTCTAACCCAGAGATAGAGAAGACAAAAATTACAGATCTATGGAAACCACAAAACCTCCCCACAAAATGTCTCCAAGAAACTTAGACCCATTTTCTCATCATCTGACTATTCTGCTCTTATTCTCCTCCAAGAAAGTGTTAGGATTCACCTTAATATAGCCATCTAATACTACACAGTGATTTATCTGTAGTATTTGATTTCATCATATGTATAGCCAGGTAGTTTACAGTTCACCCTCAAAAGTACTGGCGTCTCACAGCAACAAAAGTCATACAGGACCAATTCTGCTCACATATCCAGTACTCAGAAACTCTTCTTCAATGTTGCCACAATTTAAACCACATTTCTTCTGGTGTGGCTAGGGTAGGACCCCCAAACCCAAGAAAAAAACCTTCCATGGTTTCTGATCTAGTAAAGATCCAAAATGTAGAAATAAAAATGCTCTTTGGATTACATTAAGCTAGATCCTTCCCATGTTAAAAGGACCTTGGCATTTGTCACAAACTATTCTGTTGGGGGTCAAACAGGTAGGAGAGAGGTCCTTCTTTCCATTTCATCTTAGACAAACTGCCTTAGTGTCCCGTTACTATGTCCACAGGTGCTCTGGGGTTGCAGGCCTTGTATACTTGTTTCAACGATAATGGATGTCAGCTTAATTCTCCCCTACCTTTCTTTCCTCTAACTTTCTCTCTTTTCCTTATCTCTTCTTCCAAATTATTCTTTCCATCCTTAAGGTCCTAGAAATGCTCTTAAGCCACTTTTATTTATTTGTCTGTCAATCTCTTAATTTCTCATTGACATAAGCCACAATATTCAAATAAACCAAACATTCCATTGTTGATGTTATTTTTAGAGGTGATGAGGTGTGTTCATTCTGTTCACTGCAGTGTAACATTAATATTCTTTTTGGGGAAATTCCCGCATGGATATTCAGGGTCATTTAGTCACACTGGCCCTGCCAAGGAAACCGCAGGTAGGACTTGAAATTCCAGAAACTTCATCATCACCATCAAGTGCCATGCCTGCTGGCATAGGCGTTCATGTCTCTCCACAGATCTCAGTCTTTGGTGTTCTGGATCAACTCTGCTACTGATATTCCCCCATGACACCATCTCAATCCATCCAGCATCATTTCTCATGGTCGGTCTCTGCCTCTCTTTCCCTCGATCTTTCCAGTCGTCACAACGTTTGGAAGAATTTTTTTTAGAAACTTAGGAATTTTATAAACAATCATCAATAAATCTAGTAGCAGCATCATTAATACCAACTATCATCATACACCTCACCAGAAAGAAGCAGTTCCAGATATGACATTAGGGGTTAGACAATTAAATGTTTGACCAGATTTAGCAAGACAATTTTTCAAATGATAATTTTGTATGGCCCGTGAATCATGTTATAAATACCCAAATGGCCCTGGGCAGAAAAAATAGGTTTCCCACCCCTGCTCTAGAGTTTAGTGTTAGTAAAAGATCACTCCCACTGCACATGCAAATCTGAAGTGTTTCAGTACCCTCTCACAGATCATTCCAGGAGGATCTCAGCTTGTGCACAAACTTGCATAGCACCAGAGAGGATCCAAATGTGTATACACCAGAATCACACATGTATGTTGGGTTCATCGGTACAGATAGACCCAAGGTCTTGCTCTCGAGAAATAGCATAAGTGACTTCATGACTTTGTAAGCACATTGAATCTGTTTAGGATACTTTGTCCGAAGACTGCTATTGAGATCACTTTTTTTATAACATATTGTCAACATCATTATGTGCCCTGCCAAGTGGCAAAGACGTTTCTTGTGTATCTGTTTACAGATCTCAACCCCTGGTGTTCAAGACTAATTCTACTGATTATATTCCTCCATCCCATCATCTTAGACCACCCAGCTTCATTTCTATTGGTCTGCCTCTGACTCTTCTATTGCTGATCTTTTTGGTCATCACAATGTTTTCCAATGCCTTTCTTCTCCTTATATAACCAAAGAACACCGTCTGTCTCTGTCTTTTAGTCATATATAATGTTTAACTTTCATTAGACTCCTCCAGGCAATCATTGGACTCTCCCAGGCAATCATAAGACTTTTCCAGGCAACCACTGGACTCTCCCTGGCAATCATGACTCTCTCCCAGGCAATTATTAGACTCTTCCAGGCAACCATTAGACTCTTCCAGGCAATCATTAAACTCTTCCAGGCAATCCAATGATGCTGCCAGGCAATCATTAGACTCTTCCAGGCAACCATTGGACTCTCCCTGGCAATCATGACTCTTTCACAGGCAATCATTAAACTCTTCCAGGCAACCATTAGACTCTTTCAGGCAATCATTAGACTCTCCCTGGCAATCATTGGACTCTCCCAGGCAATGATTAGACTTGAATAGACAATCATAAGACTCTTCCAGGCAATCAATTGACTCTGCCAATCATTAGACTTGTTGATACAATCATTAGGTTCCTCCAGGCAATCATTAGACTCTTCCAGGCAATCATTAGCTCCTCTGGCCACCATTTTATCTACAAGGAAGCCTCTTTAGCTGGTCTGTATCTGTCATCCTGCCCGACTTAGGAAACTTTGCTTCTGCCAGTAGTTTGATACTATCAACTCTTGGAGTCCATGAGACATGCAAACCCATCTACCACAACAAGGTAGAGAACTGGAAGTGGGGTTTGATTTATTAAACATAAATATTTAATTTTAAAGTTTACAGTAGCCAATAAAACTATCCTACACATAAACTCAATCTATAGTCAGAATTTTTAAGTGACTATAAATTCACTCTATAGCCAATATTTATAAGTGGACATAACTTCAGTATTTAATAGTAAACATAAACTTACTTTAAGCCAGTATTTATAAATCAACATAAACTCACTTTATCGTCAATATTTATAAGTGAACATAAACTTCAGTATTTATAAGTGAACATAACCCCCAGCATTTATAAGTGAATATAAACTCCACTATTTATAAGGGAACATAAACTCACTCTAAAGGCAGTACCATTGTTCCAAATGACCTCAATTGCACATTTTCTTATAGCTTAGGTACTGTGTAAGTTAGCACCTGAACATAAATGAAACCTCTTTTACAATGTGTTATTCTTGTAGTCTGTCATGAATACTGTTTCAACTGAACATGCAAACAAATTTGTCATCCACCACCATCTTACTGCACTATAGGACTGCCCTTAGGTGCTTCATCTCCCTCAGAAGATGGTGAAAAATATGTAAAATTATAGTTTCAGCAAACATATGAGAACCATCAGTGACCATTTCACAATCACTGAAGAAGAAAAGTGGGGTTTCTGGACATAAATGTTACAGAAAGTTCTGAACGTAGAGTGGAACAAGAAGAAGAAAATAGTGACATTCTGCAAGATCTGAACACAGAAAACAACTGGATCATACACAGCACCAGGTTTGCAAACTGAAATACTTTAGCTATATTAAATATAAGAATTTTATGAATTCCTTGGACTGCCAGAGTAACTAGCAACAACTGCCTGAACACTATATACAACAAAAAGAAAGAGACAAACAGCTTTCTTAGGTCATGTGATGAGAAGAGAAGCACTGAAGAACATTGTGACAAATGTGAAGAGAGGCAGAGGCAAACAAGAGAAATGATTCTGGATGGACTGAGACGGTGGCATGGAGGAATATATAATCAGCATAGTTGACCCAGAACACTAAAGACTGAGATCAGTGGAGAGACATGAACGCATATGCCAGCTGGCAAGACACATGATGATGATGATATTAAACGTCACAGTGGCTGAGAACGACCAGTAATGTGAGGCATTGTTTCTGGAAGAAAAAGCGGGAGTCAATGAGCAAGAGGATGGACACAGGACAGTGCAGTCAACTTGCACATGAAAATCCATGAGGATTTGAGAACTGGCAAAGAATTTAGAACCTTTTTGGTGAGCTATGATGAGAGTATGCCTACGAGACCTGGACATTTACTAAACAAGCTGAACAGCACATAAATGCCTTTGAATATAAATGTTATAGACTTGTTCTAAGCATATCTTGTGTACAGAAAAGAACAAATGCATCCAAACGACAAGAGTTGAATACTGAAGAAGGTTGGCTACTAAAGACGATAAAACAAAGAAAATTGAAATATTTTGGTCACTTGAAAGGTCATGGAAGTTTGCAGAGAACAATCATGGAGGGGTATGTGCCTGGGAAGAGAAGAAGAGGAAGGCCAAAGAGAAGATAGGTGCAGAATGTGGCAGATGATCTCCAGATGGGTGTATCAGACATGGGACATCTTACTTGTGATCGAGCATTTTCCGGAATGTTGTTGTGGGAGCAAAGTTCTATGAAGGACATGCTACTGAATGAATGAATGAATGAATGAGTTAGTTAGTTAATTAATTAATTAATTAATGATTACAGCAACGTTCTGAAAAGAACCTGCTACATAATGCTGATAGTACCGGTGACCAGTAGGTTACACATGCATCTACCCAGTCTTCTATGTTTTGCCCTGTTAGTGCCAAATTGGATTCCCAATTTTATCAATCATAATGACAAACTGTCATAGACTTTTGTTTTCTCATGTGACAAGCGATCATTTGTGGGGATCTGAAAAAGCCAGTTGCAGATCTTTTAACGGGAAATTGCAATCAACCTCAGCCTTTATTGGATGTTTGTGATTTACTAAGCAATTTTAGTTTAGTAGTTTACCACTGCTTTATGGTTGACTGATGCTTCATACCAGCATAATCAATGCAAAGCAGTCTACCTCCAAATCGTCTGCATCCGGTTTTAAACTCTCAACTCTGTAAGTGGGGGAATTATGAAACTGCTTGTCTCACTATTCCATAGACCACAGTGCCGGTTTTACAGACAGCATCATACACAAGCAAAACATGTTCATCAAAATTTCCTCAGTCCATAAAATGATATCCCTATCTTAACATGATGTTAACACAACAAATGACACAGGTAGATTTTGGGATTTATTCAAAAATAACTCCAAACAAAGTTGGAAATAACTTATACTAGTTGGCTGGTTGGTTGTGACAGTTTCGGAAGACTGAGATTTTACTCTCAAGTGTCATGCATTGGCTTGCATTCACTGGACAGAATCTGGTGTAGAGGCTTTTTTGTCCATCGATGCAAGAGTGCCATCTCCAGAGGAACTATGTTGCAGAGTTCTCTTTCCTCTCTCAAGACTCAGACACCAGGGGGTGTGCAAGATTGGTACTGGAACTTTGCATATGCTGAGAGGTGTATCAGGATGTAATGAGGTCACGACTCTGCCCAGCACATACAGACTGGCCAGGATTAGGCCTAGGTTGGTGTTTCCTGCACAGGTTGTTCAGTGTCAATTGACAGAACAACCAATGAACTAGTCATACAAGAAACAAATTACAATCGTAAACTTATTAAAGAAATTAGACGTAGAGAGTGCAGATATTTTTTGGCATGTTATGAGAAGAAATAAATCGGAGAACATTGTGACAACTGGCAAGATTGATGGAAAAAAGAACAAGGGGAAGGCAGAGAGGTAAATGTCTGGATGACTTGGCAACATGCCATAACTGAGACAACAACACGGAGCTGATCCACAACTCTAGTGATCACGTGAGATGGCAACACTTTGACCGCCCATGCTTATTGGCATGGCATATGATGATGATGTCAACAGAGTGCAACCCAATACCCAGAGGAATGACTTTACATAAATGTTTTTAATGTAAAATAATAAACAAATGAAACATTTTCTGAACTTGTGGGCTTCATGTTATAAAGGAAATCACGGTTCTATTGTTTGGTAACATTGTGACAGCAACTGGTTGGGTTGCAAAGGCAGATAATCCACATATATACAAACAACCTAACCTTATATGGGGTTGGATTCAATGCCCTCTTGTGGTCAGGCCTCAGAGTGCTCAAAGATATCTTTGTTCGTTCTCTCAGCTCCGTCAGGGTTGGCAAGTGCTCAATTACCTGCAGAAAGCATTTGGAAAAATGTGATACAATTGTGTTTTAAAAAAAGTCAACATTAAGTTCCCAAGTATACATTGTTTATTTTGAATACAACTGACTTTGATTATTTCTGACACTGATGATGCCGTAGAACACCATCAATTTGAGCTGTTTTGTCTTGAATGATCTGAAGAAAGGACTGTGAGCTGACTTGGCTCCCTCCCAGTTGGCAAACACACACTCAATCCCTGCATCTCCATTACCTCTCCAAGTGGTGAATGAAAGACTTGGTTGCTGATCAACGTGGGACATTCCTGTGAATCTCTTGCAATCTCGCTGTGGGCAAAGTTTGTAGTCCTTGGAAAGCTTCATTACAGAGGAGACCATGGCCAACCGTCATTCATTAGCCAGATTTGTGTCTGCCCCCTTCCCAAAAATGTTATTACCATCTATAGCATCTTGTGGTGTAGGACAAAAGGGTCTTAAGTCCAGGGAGTTAAGGTCACCTGGTTAGTGCAGTCAGCATGAACTGTACATATTAGGGTTTTCTTATTGCCCATCTCATCATGTTCCTCTTGTACCTTGCGGTGTCGAGGTGAAGTATAAAAAGCGGGAAAGTGCCCGCTTATGGGTTGCATGTATCAATATTTCCATGGACTCTGTTATTCCCTGCGTCCCTCGTTCACGTGGTCGGCCTCTTTCTCTGCTTCCCTCTGATCTGTACATCATTGCTTGTTGTGGTATACTGTTAGTTGGTAACCTACTTGCATGCTCTTATTGCCCCTGACAGATAAAAATCAATCACCTTACCAAGGATTCAAATGCAGGTCTCCCGAATGGAAGTCTGACATTCTAGCCACTCAGCCAGATGCTCCTCTTGGTCTGTCCAGGATGCTCCATACGGATGTGAAAAGATCTTGGTCAGAATCACAGTCATGGCAGATCTGTGCCAATACCTCCCAAATGTGATGATTACATTGGGGTTAGTGCGCTCATCTAACAACAGTGCCCTTGGGTTCTTCTTCTTTTTCATTCCCTTTTAGCACAGTGAATTCAATTACTTGTTCTTCTGCTGCTGTCTTTCATCTTCCGATGGAGCATAATGCCCTCAACTAACTCATGCCATGCATGCTGTAGCCCCCTTATGACTGGTTGTATTTTGCAGCTGAAACTGTCTATGGGCTGAGGTAACCAGTCTTGCACTAACCCTCATTAGTCGCATCCTACAGCATGCATGGTAGGTTACAGTGATACTGTTCGTTGCTTCCCTTATGGCCCATGGTAACACACATGAAGTGTTTGATGTTTGGATGTGTGTTTGCAAGTCTCACTTCCTATAACCAGATTCAATCCATGGAAATAGGCATTTTTATCCAAAGGATGGTGTTTTTTTCCATTAAACTTTGCCACAGTAATGCCTGACAGCCTTCTCTTTACAAAGTCCAACTGCTTGGGAATGCTAAAATACAAACCTTGAACATGTAAAAGGGGTTTGTTAGCACTAACAGATCCCTAGGTCTTGCACTCCAGAGACTGCATAAGTGATCTGTCTCACTAAGCATGTTGAATCTTCTCAGGCTACTCTCATCAGAAGAAGTCCCTCCTCACCGAATGCTTCAGCCCCTTTATACCTAGTGAAGAAGGTAAAGGGGTCGAAACATTTGGTGAGACTCTTCTGTTGAGCAGAAACCGCCTGTTGTGCCTGCTCCGGCGAAGAGCTTTTACCTCTAGCTGAAGATTTGTATGTAGTTATTGTTTTTTTCTAAACATATCACTCCAGCCTTTTGCAAGATGGAAAACATACCAATAAAAAGTTGTCAACTGCAGTTAGAAAAGAGTGTTGAAGTGCTAGTTAGAAAATGTACTGCTGTATGCATGTATAAGATGGACAATAAACAGACAGGCTGAAAAACATAAAATGGTGGTGGAAATATTGCTTCTGAGGAAAATGCAAAGAGCACTACGGATAAACAGAAAAACAAATGAGACAGCCATGCAAGAAAAAATGAACACTAAACTGATTAGATAAATTAGACATAAACAGTCAAGATTTATTGGGCATGTTTTGAGAAGAAATAAACTCGAAAACTTAGCGACAACAGGGAAACTTGATGGTAAGAGAGCAAGAAGACAAAGAGATAACTACCTAGATGGCTTGGCCAAAAGGGGTAATTGGGGCAAGAATTCACGTGGATCGTGAGAGATCATGAAAAACAATAGCCCCTGCTTACTGGCGTGGCAAATGATGATGACTGATTTACCTTCCCTTGTTTCCACCATGTTACATGCAATGCCTTGACAGCTGCCGGTATCACATACGCTCTTTTAGATTCCTGTAGGCAAGAACAATATGTCATCAAAGCAAAACAATTTTCTTTAATCATGAGTGCACTTCTAAACAACTTGGGCTAAAGATATTTACCATATTTAACTGTTCTATGGAAACTTAGTTCTGAGAACCATTGAGCTCCATGTTTAACAGGCAGTCTTGACACAGCAGTGAAGCATTAATATGTTGTGTGTGCATGTACATATATGAAGTTGTGCATGCTTCTGAATACTCCTCATGTCTCATGTCAAGCATACTTTCCTAGAAGAGTTAATTAAATGTTCACTTTTCTTTATCGCTCTGGCATTAATTCTATTTAAATGTTGTTTTGGTGTTGTTACAACACTGGTTCTGCCATTGTTTAATTAACTCACCATTTAGAACCAATGTTGGAGTATAGGTGGAAAGGCTATTTGCTATAAACAACTACTCAGTGAGACGGACGGACGGATGGATGGATGGACAGACAGACAGAGAGTGGTGGGAGTGGGTGGGGTAAAAGGATCGTGAGAATGAATGAAAGAATAGATTAGGTGCGGAGTAAAAGTATTGAGAGAATGAATGAAAGATCAAGCTAACGTGTTTAATGTATTTCTGTGTGTGTGTGTGTGTGAGAGAGAGAGAGAGAGAGAGAGAGAGAGAGAGAGAGAGAGAGAGAGAGAGAGAGAGAGAGAGAGAGACAGACAGACAGACAGACAGACAGACAGACAGACAGACAGACAGACAGAGACAGATAGATAGACAGAGAGAGAGATCCAGGGAAGCGTTGGAATGATAGTAAAGAATGGTTAACATTACACTACTTCATGATGTCAATTAAGAACATGTCATATGTAGCAAATGAACATACTTTTATCTGTATAATTACGTGAGAGAAATACATGTGCATAAATTCCAGGCAACCATAACTTAATGTGAGAATCCATAACCTAAGCATAAACAATGTGTAAAGTTTCTTTATGAGTGAAGGCAAATGATGAATAATGTACATTATTTACTATGTGGAAAAGAGCTTATGAAGCATTTTGTTGCCCTAGAGTTGCTGAAGCCACCAAGTGTAAAAGAGCTTATGAAGCATATTGAGGGTGGGAGTGAGGTCCCAACACTAGGAAACTCTTAGTGAAACTTGGTAAGACAACAATTGTCAAAACATTTATGGTTGCAAATCTCTATTCAATTAAATCTAGTGTCCTACAAACAATAAACTTACAAGTTAGTGTAACACTAAAAAGATCCTGTATACTGATGACTTTCTTATGTGGACAAATCATTAAAATTGTTTGCGGCAACACAGAAATGTAGTCAGATACTGAAGATAAATTGGTTCTAATAATTACTATACCATAAAATACAAATGAATAAATTTAAAATAACCTACATATTTGTGTTTCAATATACTATTATATAGTAATTAAACAAGTTATTTGCATACCCTTTACAGGACGTCACAATCAATCCCAGCCTTGTTTGGATGTTTATGATTTTTTTGTCAAGTTTATGTTCAATAGTTTGCCATTGCTTTATGAATGACTGGCAGTCATATGATTGTATGGGAACCAACGCAAGGCGGACTGCTTCCAAATCGCCTGCAGATGTGTTTCGAACGGAGTATGTGGGATTGTGAACTGTGTCTGTAACCCCTTCACCACAAAGCCGTAACCCCTTCACCACAGTAATTAAGTTGTCCATTAATTTATGGTTATTTCCTTTTCTAAATAAATAATACAATGTAATGCCAGGAAAGTATCAAATCTTATTTTCCTAGCATTATTCCAAAACTCAAATTATTTAACACAAATTACAAATTGGCAATTTAGGAATTTCCATTTCTTTCTTTAAATTTATTTTGTATGTGTGCGTGCATGCGTGTGTGTGTGTGTGTGTGTGTGAGGGGCCACTATGTCATTAAAAAATTAATATCTCTATTTGGAAGTCGGGTAGAGACTTAAATGAGGTAGCATTAGATTACAGTTTTCAAGATCTATGTAACTATGCACATCCTATAATTTTATCTCATACAGACAGAAGCTAAAGTATCTATAACAAACATATAGACAGTAATTAAAACGTCTATAACAAACATACTAATAGTAGCTAAAACATCTATAACAAACATATGGTAGCTAAAACACTATATCAAAAATACAGACAGTAGCTAAAACATCTATAACAAACATTACTGGAATGATGAATGCTAAAACATTTAAAGCAAACATTATTTCAATGATGAATGCTAAAACATCTATATCAAACATACTGACAATAGATAAAACAGCTATAACAAACATATGGTAGCTAAAACATCTATAACAAACAAACTAACAGTAGCTAAAACATCTATAACAAACATATGGTAGTTAAAACAGCTATAATAAAAATACAGACAGCAACTAAAACATCTAGAACAAACATGATTAGAATGATGAATGCTAAAACATTTAAAGCAAACATGATTTCAATGATGAATGCTAAAACATCTATAACAAACATACAGACTGTAGCTAAAACAGCTATAACAAACACACAGACAGTAGTTAAAACATCTACGAGGGAGGCTTCAAATAAAAACCGGATAACAGAATGCTGCTCCTCTTTGGTGCATGTCAAAAGTGGGGTGACCATCTTTAAACTGTCCTTGTGACATCACAGTGTTCAACTGCACAGTGATGTCACATGCTTAACACTCCTAACAACAATATTAACAGGTTACAAGACAATGGTATGGTTATTGTACTTTCTATCACACTTTTAAGGTTTTAATTTCAAGCCCCCTCATTTAACATATATACAGACACTAGATAAAATATCTATAACAAACATACACAAAGCAGCTAAAACATCTATAACAAACATACACACAGCAGCTAAAACATCTATAACAAACATACAGACAGTAACTAAAACATCTATAACATACAGACTGTATCTAAAACATCTTTAACAAACATATAGATAGCAGCTTAACTGATTTCCTGCCATGAGCCAATTAGTGGGCTAAGTATTGACTGTGCGTTATTTGTTTCATTTCTCTTATTTTCCACAATTTTTAGTGCTCAATAAAAAATTTACACATAGAAAAGATATACCCTTTGAACAGTTTCAGTCAAGACTTGCGAATTAATTATTTTTAGGACAAATCGATTGTGAAAGTGGTTTGTTTTTATTAGTTTATAAATGGCAATGCCCTCTGGTTCTCAACCTCATTGATTTACATCAAATTATTGTTGTAAACAATTTTAGAATATAGTTATTCTGATTTAAAGGACTTTGTGAAAGATTTCAAAACTAATACCACGTGCAGTATTCAGTTAAATTATTTAGCAGGTACACATTATGGAAAACAAGCCTAACAGTGAAAGTCTGTCATCATATGATGGCACATGTCGAATTATGCTTGCTCTAATGGGCCATACTTGTGCCCCTAAGTTTGCTTTGCCTATCACAAATAAGCTGGGGAGTATTTAAATAATACAATTTAAAAGAATAATAATTATAACTAAATAGAAAATAGTATATATGTTGTTTCTCAGTACAAATCTGCCTCGTGAGTTTCTGACTTCTTCCATTTTGTGTGAAAATGATGTGAAGAAAAATTGTGTATTTATCATTATTCAGTAAATTTCATTGGATTATCATCAACAATTGAGAAGTAGTGCCTTGGTAAGTGGAAATTTTAAATAAGTGTCATCCTTGACTTCAAATTCTTTTTAAAAACAAAATCTAACAACTGGATGCAAAGATTTTCATATAATTAGCCTCGTAAACCATATCACTAAGCTTCTACTCAGAATTATAATGAGAAGAGCAAGAAAGAAAATGAAAATGTAAATTAGTGAAGAACAATATGGATTTGTGGAAAGAAAGGGTACAAGCAATGTAATATATACATTACGGACACTAATAGAAACGTCAATAGAGACACAGAAAGACATATATTTGTGCTTCATAGATTTATACTAAGGCATTTGATAAAGTAAAACATGATGAACTGATTAAAATGTTGGAAGATATTAAAATTGATGGGAAAGATTTAAGAATAATAAAGAATATTTACTAGAAACAATTGAAGTAGCAGCAACTTAAATGGGAAATAAAGAGGGCATTTATGAACAGATAAAGCTAGGAGTACGACAGGGGTGTGTCATGTTACCGGATCTCTTCTCCCTATATAGCAAAGTAATAATGAGAGAGATCAAAGAGACGCCAGGAATACTCGTCAGCAGTTATAATATAAACAATACACGTTATGCAGATAACACAGTATTGGTAGCGGATAATGCAACAGACCTACAACAATTGTTGGACATTGTAGTAACAGAGAGTGCAAAGAAAGGACTCTCATTGAACATCAAGAAAACAGTAGTAACAAAGGTGATTTCAAAGAAAATGGTAACACCAAAATGTGACATAGAAATAGAAGGGAAAATTATTAACCAAGTGGATAATTTTAAATACATAGGGGCATTTATAACATCAGATGGAAGATGTACAACAGAGATTAAGAGCAGAATAGCGCAAGCAAAAGCTGCATTTCAGAAAATGAAGAGTATCTTATGCAGTAAATCACTATCACTGAATGTAAGAAAGAGAGTGCTGTAGTGTTATATAGAACCAGTTTTGCTTATGGCAGTGAATCTTGGGATGTAAATGAACAAATTAGGAAGAACTTAGAAGCAACAGAGATGTGGTTTTTAAGACGAATGTTGCAAATTCCTTAGACTGCCAGAGTAACTAACAACAATTGCCTGAAAGAGGCTAATGAAACTAAATCATTATATACAACAATAAGAAAGAGACAAACAGCTTTCTTTGGTCATGTGATGAGAAGAGAGGCATTGGAAAACATCATGACAAATGAAAAGATTAAGGGGAAGAGAGGCAGAGGCAGACCAAGAGAAATGATGCTGGATGGATTGAGAAGGTGGCATGGAGGAATATCATCAGCAAAGTTGATCCAAAAAAACCAAAGACAGAGATCTGTGGAAAATACAGAACGCCTACCCCAGCCGGCATGGCATTTGATGATGATGATTTTCGGCATACAGGTTAAACAAACAGGGGGACAGCACACGGCCCTGACAGACTCCTTGCTTGATGTCAAACCAATCTGATGTCTCACCATCTATTCTAACCGCTGCTTGTTGGTCTAGATAGAGAATTTTTATGAATTGTACTAAAGGTGATGGAAAGCCCATATTCCTCATGATTTCCTAAAGTTTCTATTACTGTACACAGTCAAATGCTTTTGAATAATCCATAAAACATGAGAATAGGTTTACATTAAATTCTCTGCACTTCTTTATTATTAAATGCATATTGAGTATGTGATCTCTAGTTCCTCTTCCTTGTATAAATCCAGCTTGAACTATGTTAATCTTTTCTTTCATTTCCTTATGAAGTCTTCCCATTATGATTGTTAGTAGTAGAATTTTACTTGCATGACTGATCAGGGCAACAGTTCTATAGTTGATGCATAATCTTAGGTTGCCCTTTTTTGGTATTGAAATGAAGATAGTTCTCTTCCAATATTTTGGCCATATACCATATTTCCATATCTTTTTACAGAATTTGTTTGTTTTCTCATTCTCCCGCTTTAATTAGTTCAGCTGGTATCTCATCACATCCTGGTGATTTACCATTCTTCAGATTCTTTATTGTCCATACAATTTCATCTAATGAGGGTTCAGGTTCTCTCTCTGCTGTCACTGGTTCATGAATCTCATTCATATCCTCACAGTCATTCATATCATACATTCCACTGCTGTATTCCTGCCATCTTTCTAGAATTTGCCGAGATTCTGTTAAGGTATTTTCCAACTTGTCACAGATAACATTTAATTGAGGTTGAACATTTCTTGTCAATAACTTCATTTCTTTGAACATTTCGTAATCTCTTCCACTCTTATGATATTGCTCTATTTTAATACAACAATCTTGTATATATTAGTTTGTGTCCTTTCTTGGACACACCCCTACTTCCCATTTTCTGCCACCAACATCTGTTTCATTCAAACCCACTTTTTGTTTGGCAGTGAATCAGTTAAACATCTATAACAAACATACAGACAGTAGCTAAAACATCTATACCAAATGTGATTACATTGATGCATGCTAAAACATCTTTAACAAACATGATCACAATGATGAATCAAACCTGAATTGGATGCCTACATAAAACACGCTGTCCAACTTGAGGTGGGTCTTCCGAAGCATCTTGCAGCAAGTCCACGAGAGCTGTGCCTATTACAGTGAGTAGCAAGCAGAATGTGACGTGTGATTTGACATGACATGATGAAAGTGATATGTGATTTGACATGACATGATAAATGTGGTAAGATGAGTGTATTAAAAAGATGGTCCCGTAGCAGTTTCCTGCTGATGTGATAGCATCACCACATTTTGTAGGCCTAGAACAAAGAGGAAGAGGCTGCCAGCAACAAGCCCAGGTGTCGAACCCACACTCGATTATGTTTATGATATTATCAGTTGTGTCATCTCATGAATGTATAGCATGGCATATATTGGCATTCTTTTCAAGCAAATTACTCTGCACTATTTCACCAGACCTGTCATGGAGGATATTTGCTTTTTCTCCAACAAAGGCCTGAAAAAATAGTAAAGAATAATTAGCTTAATAAGGATGCCAATATTTGCCATACTATACATTCATGAGCCGGCTTCGTGGCTTAGAGGTTATGACTTTTCTCCGTAATCTCGTATACTCTCATCGGTAACGTGATGACGGTTACAATCAGCAGTGGTTCGAATCGCATTGGTAACTTATGTGAGCCGGCCGCTCAGAAAGCAATGGTAAACTACTGAGCGTAATCTTGCCAAGAAATCAACATACAGCTGAAAGATGCTGGTGTTGACAGCGATGTCCTGTAAAGGATATGCAAAAAAAAAAAAAAAAAAAAAATTCATGAACTGGCTCATTAGTGAAAAATTCCCTAGAAGCCTTGGAAATGTGGTTTTAAAGAAGAATGCTGAAAATTCAGTGGACAGCCAAAATTAGGAATCTGGATATTTCGAGGGAGGCTAAGTAATAAAGACAACTTATCACAAACATCAGAAAGAGACAGTCATCATTTTTGGCCACATTATGAGAAAACAAAAACTGGAACATGTTGTTACAACCGGAAAGATTTGTAGAGAGAGAGAGAAGAAGACAGCAAGAGAAAATTCTTGACAATCTTGTGTCATGGCACAGAAGGGCATCAACACATGAACTGATTCATACCATCGGAGATTGCAGTTTGTGGAGAAGCATGATTGCCCACGCCAGTCAGCAAGGCATTTGATGATGATTGTGGTGGAGATATTCCACAGCTATTCAGATTCAACAGCTATTTCGTTCAAGCTTATCTTAATTATCCATTAACAGTTTCCAATCCTCCTGCAAGGCGGCAAGTTTTGCATCACTCTCAATGTGATCCTGTTCTGTCTGACCTTGAAGAATCTGTCAGTAGCTACAATACCAGCTACGCCTCCATAACTGTTAAGTCACTGGGACACAAGTCCTGCTATTACTGCAGGTCAAGACTCAGGGACCATATCTTCAGTATTGGAACCATCTTGGAGAAATGATCTTCATATTTATTTAACAGTATACACTAAGGTTTTGATTGCTCAATATCATAAATTGTAGAACATCAAGAGAGATATGGGGTCACCAGCACATTTGGTCCACTTAATTGAAACATATCATGAACAACAAGCAACAATCAGAGTAGTTGATGAAACATCAAACTAGTTTGAGATGCAAAGGGAAGTAAGCAATGGTTTCATTTTCTCTCCATATCTGTTCAACATCTATGTACAAAATTTAATGAGAAACATAAATTGATGAAACCTATGACAATTCTGATCTACTCATAATCAGTGGACACCTATTTTAGTGCTCAGATATGCAGATGACATGGTTCTCCTCTCAAACAGTGCAAAAAGATCAGAACAGTTACTCCTGTCTGTCAAAAGACACAATGTAGACCAAAATCTTTTTCTGAACCCATTTTCTTCTAAACAAAATTATGAACAAAACGTAAAGTTAACAAGTATCAATTATTAGTACTCATCGTTGACAGTATCTAGTTGAAATCTCACAGCATCCTCAAATTTTATCAACAAGATTTGATAGTACCAATAATCATCATCATCATTTGCCATGTTGGGGTGGGTGTTGCGGGGGTGGTCATGTTTCGCCATCTCACATGAACACCAGCGTTTTGGATCAGCTCTGTTCTTGACTTGACTATGCCTTGTGGCCAAGCATCCAGATATTTACCTCTCTGCCTTCCCTGTGATCTTTTCCCTTCAATCTTGCCAGTTGTCACCAAGCTCTCTAGTTTATTTCTTTTCATAATGTGCCCAAACAATACAGCAAGTATGGGTGGTAGAATATCGACCAAGTTACCATATATACGCTGCATGGTCACAGAAAACAAAGGCCTAACACAATAACGCAGTATAGCTTACAGGCATGCAGACTGGGCTACTTTTTGCTATTTGCTTGAACAAAGTAACCCATATATATATATAACAAACAACATATAAAGTCGCACATGTGTGCACATATGTACATATCTGACACTGTGAATCTTTACACACAGATGTCAGTGTTTACATTCACTGTAAATCTTCCCTTACCGTCAGCTCCATACAACCGGTAGACATTCTTCCTGCCAGGTATTGTCACTTTTTCAACATCTTCACTTAGTTTTATTCTGGCCTTTTTGTTGATCTCTACCAGCTGCCAATTGAAAAGACAGAAATACAATGCAAACAGATCCCCCATTCATGACCTGGCTGAACCAACAGAATGATCACATGGGTTATCATAGGAGCTTTGGTAGCATAGTGGCTAGATAGAGAGTCTCTGTGGCAAAGTAGTCAAGCCGTCAGCCTCCAAAGGTTTTGGGTTTGATTCCGGGCTACATCTTTCGGTTCACGGGTGAATTTTTCTCTCAGACTCCTGGGGGGGGGGGGGGGGGGTTCCATCACTGGAGTTATGGAGTTCATGCTGTATGCAACGCTTTTGGCCATACGCCCTGTGGAAAGAGACTGAGCCATATGGGATACAACCGGGTGCAATGAAGCCAATCTTCTCGACTTTTAAGACTGTTTTTAAGTGGCTAGATGCTGCTCTGTCAGCCCATGGACATGGGTTATAATTGGGATGGATTTTAAATTTGTATCAGCTCCCATGTTGACCCAGCCTAAAACGGGTACCAGGAAATGCCTTGGGATGTGAAGACGAGCGGTATTGTATTGGCCATATCACCACTGGACTGCTGATTGGTCTATAAAAATATGAGTCTTGCACAATATGTCAAATGCACCTAGGCCATGCAACAGGATTTGTTTTAGTTTAGTTTAGTCGTTTAGTCGTTGGATCAACATCACGGCACACAGTTTAACCCAATAAGTGCTCCGTTTTCCTCCTAACTCAAACCTGAGTCTGGAGAAACTCAGCTCAATGCATGAACTCTGTTGCATCAGCGAGGATCCTGAAATACTTTGGGTAGATTTTTAACTCAAAATTTTGCCCGGGCAGCGCCGTTAGGCTACTCTTTTTCGATTTCCACCTGCCAAGGGATTTTTTGCATGCGCAACAATACACACGGGCGTCCGATCTCACTACCCAGAGACCAGGGGACATTTTATTACTGGAAGTCCAGGTGGATTTTTAAAAATAAATTCTGGTCCTCACTGGGGCCTGAACCCGGGACCTCCAGCACTCGAGGCGGACACCATACCTCGAGACCACTCAGCCCCCCGATTTGTTTTATGGGTTATCATGCATTCAACATTGCTGAAGTGCTTGTAGACAATACAACTGATGTTAAAGGAACCAATTGTTATAATAGGTGCAAGTACTACAGCTCTACTATGGACATACTACTGGCGCCTTGCCGTCTTGATGGACGATAGTTTATTACATTGTGCCTCAAAAGAGGCATAATAACTACAACCCGTGATTGAAGTTATATCTCTCCATAGCACAAACTCTGGGCTGAATTCTGAGACCATGTGTTGCCCATCCAACATGATCCCTCTCTCAGCGTGCCTAGTTTACTCCAGAGGAGTAATCAAATTCATAAGCATCATCATCATCACGACTATGTCTCTGAGGTGACATGTTCAAGTCGTCTGCCTGGCAATCTGAAGGTCATGGGTTTGTATTCAAACTTTATTGTTGAGACCATGAGTGCAATTTTCCCAGAGACCTCTGTGGATCATTGCTGCAGCTATGGAGTTTGTGCTTTTTGTGATGCTCTTGGCATGCGACTTGCCACTGTGCAGAGATAAACTGAGCCAAGTGGGGTAAACCAGGTGCAATGAAGTTGACCCTCTTACTTTAACCTTATCATCATCCCATGAATATCATCCCCAATTACTATGATGCCATCACCATCATCACAACCATCATCATAATCACCACCATTAATATTATCACCATTACTATCCACACCATGCTGCCATAAAAATTAATAATGAAGTAATTCTATACCAGTCAATCAAGAGAGGTGTGTGACAAGGATGTTTAACTGATTTACTGCCAAACAAATAAGTGGGTTTGGACCAAATAAATATTGATGGCAGAAAAAGGGAAGTAGGGATGTATCACAATAATGATGTAAAAATTGTTAAAATTGTAACAGATATATTGTAGTATATATCAAATTAAAGGAGATTGCACAAGGAACATGCTGGTGTTGATAATTATGTGAGAGGTTTGAAATATTATTTTTTTTTTAAAGATAGTTTTTGAAACAAATATTCAAATTAAAGGGGTAACAATTATATAACGTTTCCACTTACCAAGGTGTTATTTCTCATCCTTTTAAGATAGGCCTGTGAAATTTACTGAATAATGATAAACACACCACTTTCTTCACCAATATCATAAGAATTTTTCCTTAAAACCATCCACAAATTAATTATATCTGCATATTTTGAAGCATGTCATTTTCACACACAACTGAGAAAATCAGGATAAAACTTGGCAGATTTGTTCTCAATAGATTGAAATTAATATGTACACATTTGTGTTTATTGTTATTTACAATACTGTTAAGCTTATTTGTGATAGGCTGCAAAGCAAACTTTGGGGCACAAGTGTGGCCATTAGAGCAAGCATAATTTGACATGTGCCCTCATATGATGATGAAATGTCACTGTTATTTTCCATTTTATTTTAACTGAATAACCACATTAACCATGTGCTATCAGTTTAAAATCTTCCACAAAGTCCTTTAAATCAGAATAATTATAATCTTTTTTTTTTTTTAATTCGCATATCCTTTACAGGACATCGTTGTCAACAGCAGCATATTTCAGCTGTCTGTTGATTTCTTGGCAAGATTACGCTCAGTAGTTTGCCATTGCTTTCTGAGCGGCCGGCTCAGTTATCCCGCAAGTCACCAGCGAGGATAGAACCGCTTCCAGCTCTTGCCCGCTACGAGACTCTGCGTGATAAACTGGATTACAGAGAAAATGGTGTAACCCCTCGGCCAGAGAGACCGGCAACTATAATCTTAAATTGTTTAAAACTATAATCTAATGTAAATATGCAAGGGCGAGAACCAGAGGGAATTGCCATTTCTAAACTAATAAAAGCAAACCACTTTCACAATCGATTTGTCTTAAAGAATGATTAATCTGCATGTTTTGTCTTATATTGTTTGAAGGGCATATCTTTTCTGTGTAAATTTTCATTTACATGGCATTAAAAATTGTGGAAAATAAGAAAAATGAAACAAATAACGCACTGTCAATACTAAGCCGACTTATCAGCTTTTGGCAGTCTAGAGTAGTTCAATTGAGCCGTTTAACTGGCTCTTGGCAGTGAATCAGTTAATGTCTCCAGACCTTTACCCCCTCTGGTGAAAATATAATGAGAAAACTAAAAGCCATGAGAGAAGTCATCATTGGAGTTTATCAGCAATATAAGAAAGGCAGATGATACAGTACTGATTGCAGATACTGAACACGATCTGCAGCATTTAGTGGATGCTGTTATTGTACACTGGAAGCAGATAAGGTTAGAAATAGATTGCAAGAAAATATAAATTATGGTCATCTCCAGGAAGAAATACAATATAACATCTACATAAATGGGACGATTCTTAAACAGTTGAGCTGAGTTAAGTTGAGACAAGAACCAACATCACAGCACTTGAGAATTCCCATAGATGCTCTGTCCGCATCTTAAACAGGTGAATTGATACAACTATCTTGGAAAAGTCATAATACTGAGGAAATATGCCTTGTAGAGATTAGAACAAGCAGCCTTTTGCAAGATGGAACACATACTCATTTATAAATTTAGCTCTAAATTGCAGTGAGAAAAAGAGTGCTGAAGTTCTATATAGATTCTATACTGTTGTATGCTTGTGAAACATGGACAATAACCAAAAACAAAATGAGATTAACTACATAAATTGAGAGAAACTAGTCGTAGACAGTTAAGATTTATTGGCCACATTATGAGGAGAAATAATCTTGACACCTTAGTGACAGCTGGCAAACTTGATGGGAAAATAGCCAGGGGAAGGCAAAGAAATAGGCTTGAAGATGACTTGGCCACATGGCATAATCAGGGCAAGAACACAGAACTGATCGGAAAGTCAGGTGATCATGTCAGATGATCATTTCAGGTGATCATGTCAGATGATGGATCTAGTGACTTGTTCCTGCTGTTTGAAAATATAGATCATCTGATGAGTCAATGGATGCATAAGAGAATTGAGTTGAGCTAAGAAATTACATCACTGCACTCAGGACATTCCCACATGCGCTCCACCCCCTTGTTCAACAGCCAGCGAAGAGTCATACTGCTAATGGTTTCAACCGTCATCTGATTGTAGGTTCTCCTGATCTTCCCTCTCAGTTTTGAGATTCGCCCAGAAGCCCTGCCGACTGCCCGCCATATCATTCTCTCCACATATGGGTTCTCAGTTTGTTCCACCACTTTCTCCACCTGATCCAACAGGTGCCCAACCACCTCTCCCTTGTCTATAGGTAATCTACTACTGAGAGGTGCATTTCCTGCCAGCCTATCAACCTGTTCATTCACCCCGCACTCCTGCATAACCAGGGCAGAAAATCTATAATTCTTAAGAGAGAGCAATATCTGCTCATTGCAGCATATTGGGGATTGATACAGTTTACATGTATTTTAATATGCTCAATTTGAAACTTGAAAAGTAGGCTCCAGTTTTTCTGCTTTGGACATTCATGTTGGACTTTTTCTTGGGGGTTTTCAGTATGTGCTCTGCTGTCTGCGACGCCAAACCACATGTGCACATGGCTGAGTCACCAATCTTGAATTTTGTATACATGTGGTTGCGTAATCTATTGTGTCCTGTTCTGAGGCGCAGAAGAATGACCTGTTCTGAGGCGCAGAAGAATGACCTGTTCTGGTCTGTCCATAACGTGGTAGTCATCTTGAGTAAGTTTTGGTGTCCTGTTTGGCCCATTGCCCCCTCTGCTCAGCCAGTCTTCTCTTGTGTTGTTGTTGAGAATCTGTTGAACTGTTCTCATAGTGCTGTTTTGCAATTTGTCTATCAGTCTTCTCATTTCCCATGAGGTCACACAAAAACACTAATACTTCTATCTTGTATTCTAAATGGACCACAGGCTACAATCGTCTCATATCAAACCTTTCTTTCCTTAACAATCACTTATGACTGATTCCATGTCTTTCCCAAATTACTTATATCCATCTAGAACTGTCTTCTCTGCGCATGTGTGTTTTATTTGTCTCCTTTTATTTTTGGCCGTGTAGCAAAGGTGTTGCGAATGCATTTAGTAATCCCGATTACCACGTTCAAAACACAAGCGATTTTGGAACAAACCGCTTTGCATTGGTTCCCATACAAAGGTATGAGTGCCGGTCATTCAGACAGCAATGGCAAACTAATGATTGTAAACTTGCCAAGAATTCACAAACAGCCACAAAACGATGGGATTGACTGCCACATCCTGTAAAGAATATGCAAATAACTTTTAAAAAACTTCTTTTGGGAACCTCAGTAGTGGCTAGACACTCGCCTATTGTCGAGAAGGTCATGGGTTCGATCTGCAGCTGGGGGGGATTTGGATTTTTCTAAACTGATCTGGACTCCTAGGTTGGCCCAGCCTACTAAAATGGGTACCAAGAATGTCTTGGGAAGTGAAGGTGGCTGGTGTGCCACTGACCTCATTACCCACCGTGTGCTGATTGGTCAATAAAGATATTGGTTTAGCACTGTATGCCGGATGCAATCTAAAGCATGAAAATTGCCCTTTACTTTTAGTTTACTTTACTACAGTGTGTTTGTAAAGTCTCAGTACACTTTATATGTAAAGCAATTTGAAAAATGAAGTACATGATGTCATACAAAATGCTCCACAGTCCATTGTGAAGCAGTATGCAGCAAATAGCTGTCGTCTGCTGTAGTAATTCTTTGCACTCCAAACAGAATGGTGTTATCAATGGAAGAAAGAATTTTTTTGGTTGAACAAGCTTTTCGAAATGGCGGTCATTACACATGGATGGTTGTTCAAAGATTTATAAAACAATTTTCTGATAAACAGCTTCCTCATCGCATTATGGTTATAAATGTATTCATTAACTCTTTCACTACCAAACAAAAACTGGGCTGTGACCAAACAGACATTTATGGCAGAAAATTGGAACTAGGGGTGTGTTACAATAATGCTTTTAAAATGGTTAAGGTGGTAGAAGACCTATTGTATTACATATCAAATTAAAGAGGATTGCACAAGGAACATGACAGTGTTAATAATTAATTGATAGGTTACAAATATTATGACAATAATGAGAGGTTTAATAATAACAAATGAAATTAAAGAGGTAAAAATTATTTAAAAAACTGCACATATAAGGTGTTTTCTACACTCCTATACTGCTAATCATGTTTAATTTACTGAATAATCAAACAAACACCACTTGTCTTCAAGAATATAAACAGTATTGCGCATTAAAGTAACCCAAAAAGAAGTTTTGGTGCATATTCTGAACCATGTATTTTTCACAAATAATGACAAAAAATAATGGCTGAAATCTTGAAGGTGGGGTCTGTCACAGTAAAGTTATGAAAATGGTTACAATTGTAGCAGAAATGTTGTATTATATATCAAAATAAAGGGGATTGCACAAGGAATATGTTGGTAGGAGAATGTTTGCTTTAGGTTGTAAATAAAATAAAAATAATAATATAATTTGTAAAATAATTGGACAAAAGTAGGTAAAAATAATGTAAACATTGCATTTAGAATGTGTTTTCTACACTCCTATACTGCTAATCATGTTTAATTTACTGAATAATCAAACAAACACCACTTGTCTTCAAGAATATAAACAGTATTGCTCATTTAAATCACCCAAAAGGAAGTTTTGGTGCATATTCTGAACCATGTCTTTTTCACACAAATGAAAAAAACTAATGGCCGAAATCTGGAAATTGGTGTATGTCGCAATAATGTTATGAAAATGGTTAACATTGTAGCAGAAATGTTGTATTATATATCAAAATAAAGGAGATAGCACAAGGAATATGTTGGTAGGAGAATTTTTGCTGTATGTTGTAAATAAAATACAAATAATAATATAACTTCTAAAATAATTTGTTAAAAAGAGGTAAAAATAATGTAAACATTGTACTTACCGAGGGGGCGTTGTTATCCAATATCCTGATCACTGCTAATCCAATTGAATTTACTGAACAAACAACACTATTCTAAACTATAAACACCATTGCTTCCAATCAACCATCCGAAAAGAAGTTTCGCCGCAGATTCTGAATCATGTATTTTTTTTTTGTCAGACAAAAATTAGGACAACACTTGGCAGATTTACATTTAATTGTCATGTCTGTTTGTTTTTATTAACTATATGTGGCAGTCTATTTGTGATAGGCTGCAACGCAAACTTTGGCGCACAAGTCTGGTCTATTAGTGCAGCCGGAGCAAACAAAATATGATATGTGTCGTTTAGTTCGAGTGCTGCAAAAACACAGTCTCTATTGACACCGACAAATTCTATTAAATGCTTGGCTCATGTAAATCTTTCGGCATAATTTCCTGCAACAGACTGAAATTCTTCGGCAGGCAGAGTGTCAAACTTTCAGGAATACTCTGAGCTACTTCGCGATGTGCACTTTCCTTTACTTGAAATCCTTCTATAACAATTTTTTTTCCTCCTTTCTCTGTTTGCCATATGGAATGTAGGATGTGAGCATTGATCTGTGCAATTTCAAAGATCTAGTAGTAGATATTCTTCCACCACGTAATGGTTTTCCTATCATGGATATTATAATATCCAACCATTTGGTCCATTCTGTCGCAGCCATTCATCGCCGTGTTATTTTCATGGAGACCATCTTCAGCTTGCTTTGCGGTTTTCGCAATCCGCTCTCAACAGTTCTAACTACAGACTTGGTAGAGACAACAATGCATGGTTTTTTTAGCTTTGTTTAGCCCTTCCACCAAATAATCATATCATCAATGGACACATTTTCAAATGGGTAAAATGCTTCCTGGATATTCTTCAGAGTCAACAAGAGGATAAATTTTTTTTTTTTTGGGGTACCCTCAGGTTGACATACATGAAACATGGTGTGATAAATATATTATAATTTTCTAATTGATTACTGGGAAACGTAGTGGCAGTGCCACATACCAAGGAGTATATAAATGTGCACTTGTACACCGGTAGTCTTTGATACATGGTCTTGGATCAAGTCCCATAGCAATAATGACAGACGTAAACTTCAGCCATTCGTGCTTCATTGTCAAACACTCAGCTGTTGACGAACATTCACTGGTTTTTCTTTATCACCACGTGCTAAAACTTTAGACACAACTAAAACTACTTTCTAAATATTCACATTCACATATTATTATAAACAATAATCTAGCTTGATCTCTAGTCATACTACGTGGACGCAAACTGGTGGGCGTTTCCATTGTGAAAAACCAAAACAAACAAATTAACACTACCTTAAAACTAAAAATTCACAAGAATCCAAAATTAGAAAACGATTGACCGCTCAAAGATGGCGTAGAGATCTTTCGGCTGTACTACTTTTTAGTTTACTGTAACTTAAAATTCCGAAACGGAGCAGAAATATGTGAAATAAACCACTGATCATTTTGTGGGACGAAAAGGGCGGACTGCCATTACAGCAAATCCATTCTGTCCACAGATGGGCGCACGGTAGCGAAAGAGTTAAGTTATAATGAATACTTCATTGGTACTTTCCAGTTTCCCCAAAGCAGTGTTAGATCATAGCAGTAACTACTGTAACTAACAATGAATTTTCTAACACATTTTTTGATGATGTCATGAACTAAATTTTTCAAATTTGTCCTACATACATAGTGTAGTGAGACTTTACAAACACCCTGTATACTTCCTGTATATTGTGGATTCTAAACAACAAAACATCAATTAGCAGTGAAATATTGACTGATGTCTTACAAACCTTGAAAACACAACCCAGAGCTGGCTGCTTCTGACACGTCACAAGGTGTGTCCCTATTCCATAACAGTTGATTGTGTGACCCTGGAAAACACAACATACATGTAGTTCAAGATGGGGCTTATCTGAACTTTCGCTGTTGTTCTCCCTAGATGTCACACTGTTAGTCTTGACAGACGAGAGATTGTTACATTGTGCTTCAAAAAAGGCACAATAACTGCAACCCATGGCGGGGACCAGGGTTGGAGTTATACCTCTCCATAGCACAAAGCCTGGGCTGAATTGCCATGTCTTGCCAATGCAGCATGATCCTTCACTTGGCCTGCCTGGTTTACTCCATACTAAAGGTAACACCAATACATCTGGAACACGACAAGCTGTAGAAGCTGCTGGATCAGCAAAGCAATGCTCCAACTGTCAGCCTGTCAAAGCTTTAATCTTAGTTCAGTTGCCGATCAAGGCTTAGGTTTGCCATGACATTTAGTCTTTAGATTGCATTTCCTTGCACTAGGATAAGGCTTGTACCCTCCAACTGTGCTCCAGTAGCCATAGATGTCTGCACAATGTGGGGCATTGGGTTTGGTGAGTGCCGCCCAACCTTCGGTACTAACAGACAGCAGGTAGTCCCATCTACTGTTATACAGTAGCTCTAAGACCTGACATACAGATGTAATTCACAGTCTGAAATTAACAGTGACAGTTTACCAACATAAAAATTATTCTGATATGTTCATCTCCTTCTACACCAAAGGTATCTCACCTATACCAAAAATAAAACAATTAGACCTCCTTCCACATCAAAGATATTTCACCTACACAAAATAAACAATTACACCGCCTTCCACATCAAAGATACCTCACCGATACAAAATAAACAATTACACATCCTTTCACATCAAAGATACCTCACTGATACAAAATAAACAATTACACCTCCTTCCACATCAAAGATACCTCACCTATACAAAATAAACAATTACACCTCCTTCCACATCAAAGATACCTCACCGATACAAAATAAACAATTACACCTCCTTCCATATCAAAGATACCTCACTGATACAAAATAAACAATTACACCTCCTTCCATATCAAAGATACCTCATCAATACAAAATAAACAATTACACCTCCTTCCACATCAAAGATACCTCATCAATACAAAATAAACAATTACACCTCCTTCCAGATCAAAGATACCTCATCAATACAAAATAAACAATTACACCTCCTTCCACATCAAAGATACCTCATCAATACAAAATAAACAATTACACCTCCTTCCATATCAAAGATACCTCACTGATTCAAAATAAACAATTACATCTCCTTCCACATCAAAGATACCTCACTGATACAAAATAAACAATTAGAAAATCTACTAAAAATATACCACATATAATATGTATACTTTTAAGTATATTTTATGTGGATATGGAGTTGAAGGTTAAACCTTCAGCGTAACTTTTAGGGGTACGAGATATCCCTGTTTGGTGCGGAATTCTTCTGTGCCATCGAGTTTTCTTATATAGCTGAAGTCTGAAGTTACTTGTTTCCACAGTTTTTTTCATAATACTGTCCACAAGGTAATTTATACATCTCAAGGAAACATTCAGAAAGTACCACCGTTATCAAGTATAATGCCGATAGGTGTAGGCATTATAGTTCTCATCTCAGGTGATCAAACGAGTCTTGGATCATGTCTTGTGTTCTTCTCCCAATTTTTATTTAGCTTTCCAGTTTATTCTCATCATAATTTGCCCCCAAAAATCTCCACTGTCTTATTTTTCTAATCAATTAATGTGTCATTAATATTTAAGTCTATTTGTGACATTCTTTGTTCTTCCCCCCCCCCCCCCCCCCCTCAGAAACCACACTGCCCCTGCTGCCATTAGATGTTTCTCTGCTTGTCTGCTTATTATACATGTTTTACATAATAGAGGTTCTATATAGTATTCACTTACTCTTTTTCTCATTGCAAATGAGATGACAGCTAAAAGTATAACCAGGGGAAAAGAAACAAAACAAATAGTTTATACAAGTTACATCCATGACTACAGTATGTCTTTACTGGCCCCAAGACAGTTTCTTCAGCATTTAAGAGTTTAATTCCTAATATTAAATGCATGTGCAGTCATCTGGCAAAACTGATGGTGGAGTCAATCAATCAGTGACTTGCTTTCTCAAAAATGAAGGTTACAATAGATCTCCAATACACTTTTGTCTCTTGACCTTGTTTAACACACTAACAGACTGCTGTTTGTCCATCTCTCTGTGTTGTTTTCCCACTTGTATCACTGTCTACCTCTTTTCTTGCCTACCTTCAATTTTTTCTTGCAGTATGGTTTTTACAAGAGTGTTGTCTTTTAATGTGGCTAAAATAGTTGAATTGTTTCTGTTTTTATTTCTTTCATCAACTTCTGTATTTGACTGTTGTTAGTTCCATGAAGTATGACCTATTCTTCTGTACATTCACATCTCCAGGGCTTCAATTTACCTTTCAAATTGCTTTCTCATTGTCCAGGTTTCTGCTCCATACAATAGTGCTTATCGTGGAGTGACAATTTAAAAAAAACTGTACACTATTCTTCAAATTAAACTTTTTATTTTACGCTGCACGCTTTGAACTCAAGCGTAGTCTACACATGTGCTACTACTAGTGCACTGGACTGATTTTTTGCATGTGGATTAGCTTTCCCTATTACCAGTGTCCATCACCATCAGGCGAACCCACTCTGGCTTCAGACATACTTGTAATTTACATCCAAAAGTCAAGGATGAGAAGCCAACATTTTAGTCCAACTGAACAGTGTAGGGGTTGAACACGCTACCTCAGCATCAGCACATTGGATGTTTAAGAATGAGTGCTCTTATCCATTCGGGCATGCTAAACTTTCTATTTCACATTGAATAATCTGACATGACATATATTATCATGATGAGATCACAACCTCCTCCTCCAGGACATCTCATCACATGACCGCATACAGATCCAGACTGTTTCGTTTGTGAGGGGAGTGACATCAGGATTAAGTGTCAGACAGGATTAACATCAGCTTAGAAATTTCTGTATATGTTTACTGTGGTGTTTTCAGTGTATTACCAATTCTACTTCTCACGTTTGATGATGTACACAACGGAAATAACCCAGAAACACACACTGTCCTACCTGCTGATTAAGGGAATGTATTGTGTCTTCATTAATATCATTGCTTGCCACAATGGTCAGATTTTCGAACCATGGCAGGTCAAAGCTATAGACAAACATGGAAAATAGAATAAATCTGATTGTGTTGAAAGTAAACACTGACGGTACAGTAGCGGTAATAATACAAAGTGAAGTAAACAAAGTAAAGGACCCTTTTTACACGCTTTGATGTGTACTGAGCATATGGTGCTAGGCCCCCATTGTTATTGACCAACTAACACTCAGAGGACGATGTGGTCAAGCTAGCCAACTTTATTTGCCAAGACATTTCCTGGTACCCAATTTTCGGCCAGACTAACTTGACAGCCCAGGTCATCTTTACAAATGTGCCTGGATGTGAATTCAAGCCCATGGCCAGACTGAGAAGCAAGCATGCAAGCCCCTGTGCCACCATGGCTCCCAGTTATACAACACTCAAGTGACACCAATGAAAATATGGACACCTGAGGTAAAACTATGATAATAGAGTCAACACACAAATGACCAACTTCACCAGCACATGACTGCAATGGACAGAACATGTGTTTGTAGGCAAGATACCTTTAACACACAATAGAAGACAAAACTGCATTTTAAAACAGGAAGAACAAAGAAATGAGTAATCACAATTAAATATAGTAAAAAGTTAGTTGCATATCCTCTACATGACATAGCATTTCTTTATTCTTTGCATGTTCTTCAGAAACCACATTTCCACTGCCATCAGATGTTTCTTAGCTTGTCTGCTTATTGTCCATGTTGCACATTCATACAACAGCACCCGTTCTATGTAGCATTTTAACACTATTTTTCTTATTACAACTGCTTGTATACAGTTTTAACAATTTAGTTGTTTAATAATATTCCCATTACCCAGAAACACATTGTCAACCCTGCTGGTTAAGGGAATGTATTGTGTCTTCATTAATATCATTGCATGTCACAACGGTCTGACTTTCTAATCATGGTAAGTCAAAGCTATGGACAAACATGGAAAATATATCTAATTAGTTTATGCTTTTCATTTGTTTCTTCTAGGACTTGCTCATTGATTTTACTATCTGTCCATGGTATTCTTTTCATTGTCCTCAGATGGACAACCAACTCATTCTAAGCCGTTCTATTTTTTGCTATCGTCTGTCACTTGCTCCATGCCCACCCCATTTTATTCACCTCTGTCTCTAATTCTCTTCTCCGTGTGATGTTAAGTCTTCCTCTATTTTGTTTGCCTTGTGGGTTCCAGTGAAGGGACTTTCCAGTTATACTATTTCCAGATTTTCTCAGTGTGTTCTATCCAGTGAAGGGACTTTCCAGTTATACTATTTCCAGATTTTCTCAGTGTGTTCTATCCAGCGCGTGTCTTTTCCTCACCTCTTAGCTCACTGGAATCTGTCTAGTTGTCTACACATTAACTACACATGAGTGATTCTGTCACACTCTTTAAGCCCTTCTATTCTGCGGAAGCACCAGTTAATAGTTAGTTAGTTAGTTAGTCGACAGATCATCCTCAATTCACATCGAACCATTCAGTCCATAAGTGCTCGGATCCCCTCCTCAGCAAATCCCGCAACGTGTAGCGGCTAACGACGCCAGTTCTGTGTTGGTTTATCAATCTTCTTTGGCTTCCTGCGTAGTGTTCTTGTTTGGCCACCCCTCTTTTAATTTGCTGCTCTCGCAGTCTGGCCATTGTTGTAGATTCACAGTCATCACTTGGTTCTCGCAAAAGTCTTACTTCTCGTAGAGCATTCAGAATGTCGGCCTGGTCCATGGCGCATCCACCCTCCACAGTAGCCTCACCTGCGAGCTTGTCAGCACGCTCATTTCCTTGTACTCCCGCATGCCCTGGCACGAAGATGAAACTAATCTTTGCCAGTCGAGACCGCTCCAGAGGCAGCAACCATTCTCTTCGGATCGACTCCTCCTCTATCCTCTTGATCATGTTCATTGAGTCGCCAGTTAATGAATGTTTGAAGTTTATTCGTGACTGTTTTAGTCGTTCTCTGCGTCTAAACTTCACAATTACATTACCAAAGTGTGAAAGATACTCACTGAGTTGCCAATGTGATGAACCTGGCCTTGACAACTTTTGACAGGTATGAAAGGTCACCACTATCCAATCGAATGCCCTGTGCTTTGTAACCCAGCTCATTCAGTGCCATGGCTACAGTACAGAAGTTTGGAAGGCCACTCCTGAATGAATGCACACACAGAACTGAGCACATGAGCAGAACAAATGATAAATATGAAATAGTCATAAAATGTGATAAAGGAGACTGGGATGCTACAGAAGAATATGGCCTGAGAATCATTTGCAGAGATCTGGTTACAGTTTATGTTGGTTATGCTAACAACGTAGCAACATTATTGTTCTTCTTCTTCTTCTTCTTCTTCGTTCATCCGGAGTTTTTTTTTGGATGTGATTGCGTTGTGCCTGTTTACAGCAGAGCTGCGTTCTTGCGCCGTTAGGCCGACACATCCGACTTCTGCGGGCATTTGTTGACCGGGTTAACCTTCCTGGGGACATTATTGTTCTATTCTTCATCTCCTTACAACTTAGTAACATTTTTGTTCTATTCTTCGTTTCCTGACAATCTAGCAACATTTTTGTCCTATTCTTCGTCTCCTTAATTTCTAGCAATATTTTTGTTCTATTCTTCATCTCCTTATAATCTAGCAACATTTTTGTTCTATTCTTCGTCTCCTGACAATCTAGCAACATATTTGTTCTATTCTTCATCGCCTTACAACCTAGCAACATTTTTGTACTATTCTTCATCCTCTTCTTTCCCCCTTTATTCCCAACTCAGGCACTGGCCCTCAACTTAGCTATCCCATGCAGTATCATCCATGTCCTTCCCACATTATTCATTTCTTGTTATACTTCTCTTCTCTGCATGTTTTTAGGTCTTTCTATACTTCTTTTGTCCTATGTGTTCCAGACAAAAACCTTTCTAGTTATACTATTCTCAGATGGTAATGCTAGCATCTTTAACAATGGTGTCCAGCTGACAAGAGTTAAACAATTCAGCAGCTTTACAGCAGCAACAAAATGCATACCTGATAACATCATAGGTGTCAATCAGTGCCAAGAATCCATCTGGGAATGCAAGTGCAAACGAGATAAATGCTGCCAACTCTCCTTCCATCACTTGGTCCGGTAAGAAATCTACATGTTTAATCAACAAGGAAAAACAAAAGAGCCATTTAAAGAGTAAATGTGTACATAAACATACATACATCTCTACATTCTAACACAACTAAAGCACATTTGCAAGGTAAAGAGCAAAATTACCCTATAAATAACAAATATATTTATTTGGTTGTTTCTGGATTTGAGGTTTAAAGATTGAGCACAAGACACAATTGGCAATGCTGATCATATTCCAGTACGAACCTTGGGCCTTGTCCACGTCAGATTGGAAGCACTAATCCAACATGGACAAGGCCCAAGGTTCTTACCGTTATACGATCAGTGTTGCTAGAAGTGGGCTGTATTCAATCTTCAAATAACAAATTCACGAAATCACTCATCACCAAAGTACTTCATCTTTGTTCCTTTTCCCAGAGACCTGCTGCAAATCATAGGTTAATGTTTCATACCCTAGCATGGATTTGAGTCATATTTGCTTCCTTTAAACAGATTCCATCCCAGGTCACGGATTCTATCTACCTGTGTCAGTTTTCTGTCCTAATGATTTTGTTAGGACAAGTGCCTTATGACCTACTCTTTGAGATTTACAACTGCCATGGGATGTTTAATGTGCACAGGGTTGGGCATGGAACCTCCAGTTTTCTCTTTTCTTATCTGGGGAGGCTAGGTGTCCTATCTCACTAATGAAGAGATCAAAATAACCAATGGTTTGTAGAAAAACTCCCAGACCTAGACAAGAGATCAGGGGAACATGTGATTGATTGATTGATTGATTGATTTAGGAATCGACATCACAGCATTCAGGGCATTCCCATAAGCGCTCCGTCCCCATCCTCAGCAGCCAGCGAAGAGTTCTAACACCAATAGTACCCGTAGCAATCTGATTATATGTCCGTCTCGCCTTTCCTCCGAGCGTTGAGCGCCAGCCAGATCCCCTCGTCACTCCTCGCTGTCTCATTCTTGCCAGACCATGGTAATCCATTTGCTCCTCCGAGTTGTACAAGTGCTCCCACAAGGCCGCAACCACGTCTGCCTTGTCATGTATCAATACTCCACCAAATTCTGCAGAGCCAGCCAATCTGTCCGCCTGTTCATTCCCCAGCACACCGGCATGCCCCGGAGAAAAGATCCAGGCAATGCTTGTCACCCGTGACCTCCGAAGCGAAGCAAGCCACTCCGCACGAAGCCTGCCTGTCCTCACCCACGTCAGCATGCTTTCTGAGTCAGTTACAATCACATGTGATATCATGAGGTACCAATGGTTCTTGGAAAAACTCCCAGCCTTGGTCAAGAGATCAGGGGAACATGTGGTATCATGAGGTACCATCGGCTTGTAGAGAACCTCCCAGTCCTAGACAAGAGATCAGGGGAACATGTGATATCATGAGGTACCAATGGTTCTTGGAAAAAACTCCCAACTCTATGCTGAGATCAAATCCGGTGTCCTATGAAATAGAAGACTCTGTAAGGTCTCAGTAACAGCTTCCCCCATCATCATCATACAGTGCACTGGCAACAGACAAGAGCCACCATTCCTCTCCATTACAGTCATGATTTAACAGCGGATTTCAGCATAGCTGACTGGAAAAGAGCACTCACTCTTAAACATCCGGTGTGCTGATGCTGAGGTAGTGTGTTCATCCCCTACACCGGTCAGTTGGGCTACAATACTGACTTCTTATCCTTGACTTGAGGATGTAAATTACAATTATCTCAGAAGTCGGAGTGGGTCTGCCTGATGGCGAATGACACTGGTAATAGGGAAAGCTAATTCACACTTCTAAATCAGTCCAGTGCATTAGAAGTAGTAGGCACTTGTATGGACTATGCTTGAGTTCAAACCCAGTGGAAAAAAAAACAGAATGAGCAGCAATCAATTTAAGCACGCTCCATAGTTTGTTCTCAAACATAGCAGGTGTCAGCCAACACAGTTTCTCTTTGGACACCCTTGCAGCAAATGTTAACATTTCATTTTATCATTTGCATAGTCACATTCATCAATATCTCTAATCGTTAGCTTATTGAACAAGTGAACAGCCATAATAACTAACAAATGTAGCTTGGAAGAAGCTAATGAAAGTATAACACATTATATGTAACTATATAAAAGAAGTTTAACAGTATTCTTTAGTCGCTGAATGAAAATACAAGCACTGGAAAAAATCTGCAGTTAACCAGCTCACTAAAGAGACAACCAGCTTCGACACTCAGATTTCTGCCAAATGATGATAGTGTACTTCTCTCCACAGACCTCGGTCCCTGGTGTTTGGTTTCAATTCTACTGATGCTATTCCTCCATGTCATCTTCTTATACCATGAATCATCATTTGTCTCTGTCGGTCTCTGCCTCTTCTACCGCTGATCTTTCTTGTCATCACAATGTTTTCCAATTTTCCTCTCCTCAATACGGCACAAATAGAGCAGCATGGTCAGAATTAACTGATTCATTGCCAAACAAAAAGTAGGTTTGTATCAAATACGATGTTCAAATGAGCAAGTATTATAATGTTAATGTCCATTCACTGAGCATTAAAACTGCGAAAGTACTGCAAAACAAAATGAATAACACAATGATCTTTTTTTGTTATTTGCATATCCTATTTACTGGATATAGGATATATATTTTACAGCATTTTACTGCTGTTGTTGATGTCTTGGCAAGTTTACGTTCAGTAGTTTGCCATTGCTTTCTGAATGACCAGCTCCTATACCAACAAGTTAAATCCAAGAGCAATGCGGTCTGCTGCCAAATCGGTCGCAACCGTGTTTTGAACACGGGTAAGCGGGCCTATAAATCGTGTCCATAAGCCCTTAGCCACGGAGACCAGCACAATGACTCTAGTACAGCGATATAATGCCCTTTGGTCCAACTGGTAAGTAACATTTGATGATATATTATCCTTCGGCACTTAATTAGTTAAGTTGACCAGCTGTCTTTACTTTTCCCATGAAATCTCTGGTACTTATTTCTGCAAGTCTGGGCTGACACTAAAGTCGTAATAGCAGGGAATATGCGGGTCAAAACAAGGAACCACTACTGTGTTTGTAGGGACAATTTTATATTAAATGTTACAGAAAAATCTTAGCATACAGTGGAACAAACAAAAAGCAAAGCAGACAAGATCTGAATAGCACAGAAAACTAATTCATAAACAGTATCATGTCTTGAAAACTGAAGCACTCATTATGTATGTTTGACTCTGTCTTACAGTTGTCTATAATGTTCTTAAAAACCTGCACCATGCATTGATGATTTCCATGCTGTTTTTCTAAACAAATATATCGATTATTTGATAGACATTCATGTTTCCTTTGTGACTCAATGAGTTATGCTCAAGAAGATAGTGATGGGTTGGACATGAGGACAGTGATTGATGTCTCTGGGGTGGTCACGGCTGGCAAAGATTAGCTTCATCTTCATGCAGGGCATGTGGGGGTACAAGGAAATGAGCGGAATGACAGGCTTGTGGGTATGGCTACTGTGGTGGGCAGACGAGCCATTGACCAGGATGATATACTGAATGCTCTATGAGAAGTAAGACTTTTGCGAGAACCATGTGATGACTGAATCTACAACCATGGTCAGACTGTGAGAACAGTAAGTTAAAAGAGGTATGGCCAGACAAGAACACTATGCAGGAAGTTAAAGAAGATTAATAAACCAACACAGAACTGGTGTCATTAGCCGCTACATGCTGAGGAATTTACTGAGAGTGGATCCGAGCACTTATGGACTGAATGGTTCGATGTGAATTGAGGATGATCTGTTGACTAACTAACTAACTAACTAAATATCAATGATTGATCACCTACCTATTACAGATGGCAACAGCTGCTGGTATTTCAGACACAAGTTCACAAAATCTGCCTCTCTGCTGCCATCTGCTGACATCAGTGTCTGAAAGTAAAATGCTATATGAGCTGTGTTTGCAGAATCACAGATGCAAGTGTGAGCAGCTAAATGCATGACTAGGAAGGAAAGAGTCATATTAGAGTAGATCAAAATAAATACATATAGGAAGGACAGCGTCAAGGGCAGGGCGAGAGGACTGGCTTCATTGCACAGGGTTTTATCCCGTATGGCTTGCTCTACTTCCGTAGGGTGGTCTGCTGAAAGCGTCACACAAAGCACGGACTCTGTAACTCCAGCGATGACCTCCAGGGAAACTGCACTCGTGAACCAAACAACGTTGCCCGGAATCAAGCTCACAACTTGCGGAGTGTGAGGCACGCAGCGTAACCACTTCACCACATAGACTCCAGACTGGGTAATACTTGAACAGGTCAATAAGTACAAATAAACAGATTTAACAAATGGAAATCAGATCATGAAAAATAAAAGTCTAGAAAGATCTCAACTTCAGTGTATTGTCAAAAGTGAACATATTAAATGTTACAGATGTTACTATCACCAGCTTGCCTCCTTTGACCTAGGAACAAATCCAGAACTGGTAACTGGAATTTTAAAACTATGTATAAACTGGGTATGACAGAATCACCAATGTGGAACTCATGGAGCAAACTAATCACATTTCTGTTCATCAAGAGTTACAAAAATAATTCTTGTGTTGGGTAGGACACACTAAATTAAACATGAGAATAGTTAACTAGAAGTGTCTTTTCTCTGGAACCTACATGGCAACATAAATAGAATGAGACCTAAAAACAAATGGATAAGAGAATTAGAGAGATAGAAAGTGATATGGGAGGATATGGGAGAAGCTGCAGGAGATTGCACAGGATAGGAGGGCTTGGTGTGAGTTGCCCAAGGGTCTGAGCTCCACTGGGATATATGAAAAGAAGATGATGTTGATGAGTGGGTGAGAAGGAGGGAAGTTGGGAGAGAGAGAGAGAGTAGGATGTGTGAGTGGAGGAATTGGGGAGGGGGGGGGGGGGAGTTAGAATTATTAGGCAGGAAAATGACATATTTAAAAGGCAACATATATTAACATAAACCACTCTGAGCAATGGGGAGAGAGAATAGGATGGGGGGAGGAGCGGGAGAGCAGAAAAGGTGGGGTGGGGGGGGGGGGGGTAGAAATCATTAGGCAGGTGAAATATTTAAAATGCAACATATATTAACAGAATCCTGTACTGACAAAACACTTACCTTAAGCTTAACATTCTGTACTAACAAAACATTTAACTTAAAATTAACATACTGTAGATGACAAAACACTTACCCTAAACTTAACACACATAGATTGACAAAACAGTTACCCTAAACTTAACATCTTGTACTGACAAAAGACTTACCCTATACTTAACATCCTTTAGATTGATAAATGAAGTAATGAAAGCATGAGCGTGAGTCCCTCTAACAGGAATGCCAAACATTTTCCCAGCAAGAACATTGCTGGTGCCGTCAAAGCCTAGAGAAGACAGGTGTAATCACTGTGAGTGAATGGCAATAGACATTAATACACATTCATCTCTATCATCATAAAGTGCCTTGCTACTATGTGGCTGATTATGCTTCTTCACATCTTGCGTTCGTTCTCCAGCAGCATGCATCAGTTCATACGCTGACAACATTCTGTGCCATGACACAAGGCTGTCCAGAATTTTCTTTCATGTCTTCCTCTATCTCTCTTTCAAGAAATCTTTCCAGTTGTCACTATATATTCTAGTTTGTGTCTTCTCATAATGTGGCAAAAAAAACAAACAATGACAGTCGCTTTCTGATATTTGTGATAAATTGTCTTTGTGTCTTAGTTTTTTCAAAATGGTCAGATTGTTCATTACCATTGGCTGTCCAAAGAATGTTCAGCATTATTCCAAAAAACCACATCTCTGAAGCTTCCTCATCTCTACTGACTTGAAGGTTATCCATTTAATGGTTATACTTCATCGTCATCAAGTGTTTCTGTCCTTGGCTTGTCAAGGAGCTTTGTGATCATTCCATTCTATAGGCTGGCTCTGCAGAACTTGGTGGAGTATTGATGCATGATAAGGCAGACGTGGTTGCGGCCTTGTGGGAGCACGTGTACACCTCAGAGGAGCAAATGGATCACCATGGTCTGGCAAGAATGAGGCAGCTAGGAGTGATGAGGGGATCTGGCCGGCGCTCGACGCTCAGAGGAAAGGCGAGACGCACATATAATCAGATTGCTACTGGTACTACTGGGGTTGGAACTCTTCGTGGGCTTCTGAGGATGGGGACGGAGCGCTTATGGGAATGCCCCGAATGCTGTGATGTTGATTCCTAAATCAATCAATTAATCAAATTCATTCTATAGGTGTCTGTCTGTCTTGTGTCACTCTCTGTGTTTCCATGCATAGACAAGTGTTTCAGTCCTTGGCTTGTCATTCCATTCTATAGATGTCTGTCTGTCTTGTGCCACTCTCTGTGTTTCCATGTATAGACAAGTGTTTCAGTCCTTGGCTTGTCATTCCATTCTATAGGAGTCTGTCTGTCTTGTGCCACTCTCTGTGTTTCCATGTATAGACAAGTGTTTCAGTCCTTGGCTTGTCATTCCATTCTATAGGTGTCTGTCTGTCTTGTGCCACTCTCTGTGTTTCCATGTATAGACAAGTGTTTCAGTCCTTGGCTTGTCATTCCATTCTATAGGTGTCTGTTTTGTCCCACTCTCTGTGTTTCCATGCATAGACAAGTGTTTCTGTCCTTGGCTTGTCATTCCATTCTATAGGTGTCTGTCTTGTCCCACTCTCTGTGTTTCCATGCATAGACAAGACAAGTGTTTCAGTCCTTGGCTTGTCATTCCATTCTATAGGTGTCTGTCTGTCTTGTGCCACTTTCTGTGTTTCCATGTATAGACAAGTGTTTCAGTCCTTGGCTTGTCAAGGTGCTTTGTGATGATTCCATTCTATAGGAATTCTATATTTTGTCACTCTCTGTGTTTCCATGTTTAGACATACTCTGACATATCTGAGCTCCCTCTGGGCATTAGTATGAAGGGTGCTGACAATGAAAGACCTAAATCCTGTAAAGGAAACATAACACCAACCTAAGCCCCATCCCAGTATGTGCTGGACTGACCTGGTTACGCCCTTATATGCCTCTGCATTGATGTGAAGTTCCAGAACCATTGTGACCACACCCAACTGGTTTCTGAGCTTGAAGAAGGGAAGGAGAGCTCTGTAACACACTTCCCGTGGAGATGGCACTTCGATACCAGGTGGGGAGTCTCAATCCAACAGATACAAGCCTTTTTCAGGGCTCAAACATACCGTGGTGAAGTAGTCAAGCCGTCTGTTTCACGCTCTGAAGGTTGTGGGTTCGATTCCGGGCTACCTCTTTAGGTTCACGAGTGCATTTTTCTTGGAGACTCCTGGGGGTCATCACTGGAGCTACGGAGTTTATGCTTTTTTAAAGGGCTCAAACGACATGAACAACAATGCATCAGACTTAGGAGTTAAAACTCAGTTTTGCAACTGATTCAGCAACCAATCAACCAAATACATCACATCTGTGCACGCCTGTTTTAAAATGTATTCCTAGATGTAACTCTTACTCTTTTCCCGGTATTTTACCTTCTAGCATTTTCTTTGAAGTTGATTCACCATGATCAAGACACACAAATCTTTCTTTGTTTTATTGCTTTAAGTGAGTAAACTAACCTATATGCTACAATATTAATATATGTGCAAGAGATCTAGTCAACCACAAAGTATAAACAAAATGACAATATATACAAGCAAAATTTCAGTGACATTTTTGCTTGCTTGCTTGCTTGCTTGTGTTAAAAGTATCGAATAGAGGCCCTGGAGATGTGAATATACAGACGAATATGTTGTATGCTTTCCGGCATGGCACATGATTGATTGATTGATGTTGTATTTCATTGAAACAAAAACAATCAAATACAGAGGTTCTAGAAAAACTGGGAATGAAAAGAGTGTTCATGAAAGAAATGAAAAAGAGGAAAGTGATATATTTCAGCCATGTTAAAAGGCATAACACTCTAATAAAAACCAAACTGGAGGGCAAGGTTGAGGGCAAGGGAGCAAGAGGTAGACAACGATACAAGTGGGAAGATAACATCAAGAGATGGACGAACATCAATCTGAGAAAATGTACAGTCAGGGCGCGAGACAAATATATATATATATATATATATATATATATATATATATATATATATATATATATATATATATATATATATATATATATATATATGCCGGCTCCCTGGCCGAGGGGTTAGCAGCTTTCTCCGTTAATCCCGAATACTCTCGTGGTTGACGTGAGCGCACGAGAATTAGAAGTGGTTTGAGTCGCGCCAGTGACTTATGAGAGTATGGAGCCAGTCACTCAGAAAGTCGTGTCGTGCTGATGAGCGTAATCTAGCCTAGGAATCAACATACAGCTGAAAGATGCTGGTGTTGACCACAATATCCTGAAACAGGATGGAAACGCGGAATATATATATATATATATATATATATATATATATATATATATATATATATATATATATATATATATATATATATATATGGTCGGGGGGGGGGGGGGAATTGCTTCAAATCAAAATATTCAAAGTGTGATATGAAAGAAATTACAATAACAATGCCATTGTCTTGTAATCTGTCAATATTGTTGTTAAAGATGTCAAGAGTGTCAAGCATGTGGCATCACGGTGCATACGAACACGGTGACCTCTTAAGGACAGTGTTTTTACATGCACCAAAGCGGAGCAGTGTTCTGTTATCCATTGTTTTATCAGTGAAGAAGTGAAACCAATAGAAATTCATTGATGAATGAAGGTCTAGTATGGTGATGCATGCCTGTCAGTCCAGCAAGTGTATGAGTGGAGTAGGCAGTTTCACAACTTTTCAGTCCGATGAAGAAGTACAGGAGGTGGTGCATGAGTGGTTATACATGCGAATAAGAGAATTTTTTTCTACAGGAATCCAAGCACTTTATCGGTGCTGGCTGACTTGCATTGAACGCAGTAGTGACTAAATTTAAAAAATGATACATTTATTCTGTACTTTTTCAGAATATATTCACACAACAACAAAAAAACATTTCTGGTTTTCATTTGAAGCCCTCTCGTAACATACACAAAAAGAAAAAATCACACTGCAGCTCTCTACAATCAAGTTTTGCCATATTTGTTGAACCGTCACCCAGATTTCCTTCTATGAAGCCTAAACAAGAAAAACATAACAACACATCCCCTCACCTCCAAGGTAACAGTACCTAGATGCTGATAAACCTCCGTCGGGTCCTTGGGCTCTTCTTAAACCAAACTCCAGCATAACTGTGTCTGGTCCTGCTGCTATTCTGAACCGAGCTGCATTTGTAGCCACCAAGCTGACGAGGTCAATTTAATGTCTATTTAGTGCAAGTTTCATCAACTTTGTTTTCTCTTCAACTTAACACAAAACTTACAGCTTCCTTCTTCTTCTTTGTTCATCTGATATTTTTTTTGTTTTGCGACATTATTGCATTACGCCTGTTTACAGCAGAACTGGGATATTTGCACCTTTTGGCCAACGCATCCAACTACCATGGGCATTTGTTGAATTGGTTAGCCTTCCCAGTACAACTTCCTATCTAGAATAACAATGTGCATTTTAAACAGCCATGATATTGCCTTTAAAAAGAACAGAATTTGAATTTAAACAATCAAGATTTTATATTATTTTTTAAGCAGTTATACAATGGAATTTTAAGTCAAGATGGAGATCAGCATAGTCAAAAGATAAAAGAGCTCGCTCTTAAACTTCCATTTCATTGATGCAGAGGCAGCAGCTTCAACCCCTATACCGATAAGCTGGACTAGAATGTTGACTTCATGTCCTTGACTTGGGGACATAAATGAGAAGTATCTCAGATGTCAGAGTGGGTTCACCTGATGGCAAGGGACACTCGTAATAGGGAAAGCTAATTCACATTAAAGAATCAACCTAGTACACTAGAAGTAGTAGCACGTATATGGACTACGCTTGAGTTCAAAGCAAGCGAATACAAAAAACAAACAGAAAATAGTCACGATTAAGGTTTTAAATAGTATAATGATCTTCTTTCGCCGAAGAGCCAGCCACTGGGTCACCTATATAATCTGAAAGCCTCTAACTAAAATGAATGTCCATCTGTATAACTTGGGTGACTGGGAGTAATTGGACCCTGTAGCCAGGAATGCCCAGCTTACAGTTCACCTTTTTGCAACATGTGGCCAGAAAGTGTACAGCTGAGGCATAAGTTATAGAGATACTGCAATGAGTGGTTGCTTTTTATCCTAGTGAAAAGCTGCAGATGCATAGTATGATCATTGCTTGACAAAATAAAGAATACAAAGACACAGTAGAGGTGAAGGACAAGTACAAAAACAAAATGTGTTCACTTATTATTAACTAGGACTGCAAAGCTGTTTGCTTGTCTAGCCAAATTCAGCTACAATCTTACCCAGTTATTATAAACATGGCATATTTCCCTTTTTGCAGCCTCAATGAAATTAAGTCATGTGCATCAGTCTTATTCTAAGATTTAGAAGTACTTTCTAGTTTCCCCAGGACAGCCTCATGGATGATATTTCACCTGCAAGGGATGGCAAGAGTAGCACATGGCTGTTCCCAACCACAGAAGGAGACTTCCAGTAATGGAGAGCTGATATATGTTGCTCTGATACTGGGCTCCAAGAATCATATTGCTCTGACTGCAACGCAAACAGACCTACAAGTGTGGCAATCCTTGAGTGTTGGTCAGACAGCTCACTGAGCAAATGTACTTCTTCATGTTCAAGTATTGGTAAGAGAGGGTCACACATGGAAGATCCCTGACACCCAAGGAGGCTACCACTAATGCAGAGCTGCTACATGATGCTCTGGTACTGGGTTCAAAGCATCACTATATTCTACTTCTTGAGTGTTGGTCAGACAGCTCACTGAGCAAATGTACTGGAAGGCCCCCCAACATCCAAGTAAGCTACCACAAATGCAGAGTTGAAACACGATGCTCTGATACTGGACTCAAAGGATCCTCATATTCTATTTCTCACCCTGGAATATATGTGAGAGCAGCAACCTTCCTTTGTGTGAATGTAAAACAAGATTATCCTTGCATTGATGTTAGCCAATAAGAGCCATGCTTTAAACAACATATGTAGCAGCATGATTGTCTTCTTTCAATTTTAATTCTGGGAAATTAGTAAGATTTTTCTGTCTATATTGTTTAAAATATTCATAGCAAGGACTTCTAGAAGTAAATTGTAATTACACTTTTGTAGCAGTAATATGACATTAGTAAGATAAGCCTTCAATGGGCACCAGCAATGATTCATCATTTGCAGGCAACAAGCTATCATCAGCAGGAATCTAGCAACAAACTATCATCAGCAGAATTATCATTTCACCTACGATTTAAAAGTGGACTGATGAGTGCTAAAACTTTTTACCACTAGGTGGTCTTCTGCCGGATGAGTTCAGGCTGCTTGGTGGGCATTTACTATGGAGTTATGGCATGGAGATAAGGTAGAAAATTTTAATGAGGTCAACGAGAATGGACTAAACATCCATTCATGTCTTTGAAAGAAATCACAACACTGTGAGAAAAAAGAGAAGGGCAAAAGAGGAGACGACCTTCCTAACCAAAAAATGTCCTACTGACCAACACAGATGTCCTACCTTGCATAGTTGACTAAATTCAGGAGAGGTGTCTCCAACAGCTGAACTACAGCAAGTGGCCCAGAAACTGTCAGCAGAGGAATTTTAGGGAAAACCACTTCTCCTTCTGGAACTGCAGTTAGAGTGATGTCCCTTGCAGATACATTTTTTAAGTAAACAAAGAACTCTGGGTCTGTGGTAGGTGGCAATGCAGTCTTCAGGTATTCAACATCTGGATTTACAAATGGGGTCAATCATTTTTAAAGTGAAATTAATTAAATAAAAGCAACAGTACATTTTGCAAAACCATTAACTAAACCATCTTTCAACATGGCATGTTGTACCATTTGTGGTATCCTCAACTTGGATGTTCGAAATTTCACCACTGCTAGATAAAAATCACTTTCCTTCATAGGGATTACAACCCGGGTTCTATTACACTAATTCCTTAGCCACACTCCTCACAAATGATTAATAGCAATGTGAGGATTGCCCATGTGTTATCACAGCATGTAAGCGAAGCTAAGAATAATAACACCTGCACCCTATCAGGAATGTCATAAGAGATGACTAAGAAGGGTTGGGCTTAAGGCAAGCTATCTCATCACTTAGAAAATTCAGCTATAAAATTCAATAAACCATGAGCAAGTCACCTAAAGAAAAAAGAGTAACTCAGCCATCCAAAAGGAAAGGAAGCTCTTCTAGAAGAGTTATGACATGTTGCAGAGAAAGCTAATAGGAGTCTGGAGTGCTAATTAAGTTTCTTTCATTTAGGAAAATCTCTAGGCTTGGCAAGCAGAATGTAAAAACTATGTATGAATAAGGAAAGACATTACAAATGGTAGAATAAATGAAATATTATAATATATTACATAATAGCATTTTGGGATTATGTGAAACAAGGTGAATTGGAGCTGACAAAAAGCTTTCAAGCACAGGTTAAATAGTACTATTTACAGTCCATACAGAAAAAAATGTCTCCAACAATGAAGGAATGGCCCTAATATTATCCAAAGAGGCAGAGAAAGCAATAACTGAGTGGGAAGCGGGAAGTAGAGAGCTTCAGAATAATAATAGCAACATTTAAAACCACAAACATGAAAGTTGTTATGAATATAGTCCAGTTTTACACATCCACAAATGCATTACTACATTACTGAGTTACAAAGACAGGACTTGGTTCTGCTTGGTCTTGAGGAAAGTATAGGTAATACCAGAGCAGATAATGCCACTGGGGTGTGAAGTGTTAGGCCTTCACATATTCTAGGCCACAGATTAATTTGGTCAGGTGAGCAGTTTCCTCTCTCATGCCCTTTCCTTCGCAGCAGACAATGCTGAAAACTGCCTGGTACCCATGTTATAATACTGGGTGAACCCTAGAGCTGTACATTAAGAAAAAAAAAATCTATCACAGCTGGAGATAGAATCCAGACCACTGTCTTGGTATGGAAACACACTAACCACTAGACCACCACAGCTATGCAATGAGTAGGGACAAGGTGACAAATATGAGAAGCCATCGTTTTCATTTCATATTGCTCTTACCTAGCATATGTGAAATACTAACATGTTACCGCTGTAACCCACCTCCTTCACTAAAATAATGGCAGTTCAGTATATACCTTTTTTTGTTTGTTCGCATATCCTTTAGAGAACATTGCTGTCAACATCAGCATCTTTCAGCTGATTGTTGATTTCATGGCAAGATTACGATCAGTAGTTTGCCATTGCTTTCTGAGCGACCAGCTCACATACCCTGTAAGTTACAGATGCGGAGAGAACCGCTACCGATTCTCACGCAACATCACATTACTTAAGTGAGTATACAAGATTACAGAGAAAGTCGTGTAACCTCTAGACCAGGGAGACTGGCAGTATATACCTTACCAATGTAAAATATAAAAAAAAAAAAAATAAACAAGGGCGAGTTACTCTGATGAAAAATTATCAAAAGTAGCAAACACATAAAACACACCCACTAGATTTTCAATACACATAATTTTCACTCAGTAAACATTTCTTCTAACTTCATTATCATTAAGTATTCATAAATAATATGCTCATAAAAATTTCATGCAGGGAAACTGCACCTTAATGTAGTAATAATAACCTTGTTTATGACATCATGAAGAACACACCAACAGATGACAGTAAGAAATATAAATTCAATAAATACACAAGAGCACCATAGTTTTCATGAACGTATTGTCAATGTCTTTATTGATCACTAAAAATTGTCACTTTATTTTGATATTTAAGCCCCAGAATTTTTTACGGCGAGTTGCGTTGTGGCAAACGCTGCCAAGGCGGGCAGAGGAAACGCTTTAAAGACACTGAAAATCTCACTGAATGCTTTTGGAATTCATCATGACACTTGGGAGACTGCAGCCAGAGACCGAAATTCGTGGCGTGCATCAATACGCAAGGGTGCAGTCGCTTGTGAGGCAACCAGGACTGCAAGAGCTGTGAAGAAAAGACAGAACAGAAAAACCACTGCAGGAAATCCTCCTCCAGAAACATCAAGCATTCTTTGTCCACATTGTCAAAGAACATTTTGAGCCAAAATAGGCCTTATCAGCCATCTTAGAACTCACGGCTCCATACTTTCAACCCCACTGGATGAAATGAATGGTCATCATCATTCTTGATGGATAAACAACAACATGCCCCAGTAGGACAGCAGCACCGGTCTCCCTGGCATAGAGGTTATCGTCTTTCTCCGTAATCCTGTATATTCTCGTGAGTAACGCAGCTGCGTGAGATTCGGTAGCGGATCTTACTGCATTGGTTGCTTAAGGGGGTATGTGTGTCGGTCGCTCAGAAAGCAATGGCAAACTACTGAGCGTAATCTTGCCTAGTACATCAACAGCAGCTGAAAGATGCTGGTGTTGACTTAATATCCTATAAGGGATATGCAACATTTAAAAAAAAATTAACAAAAAAAAAAAGCACAGAAGCAACATGATTCAAGTATATGCCCCAACAGCAAAAAACAGCTCAGATAGTATACGCATTGTACAATAACCTGGATAATATCATGAAGAAGTGCAAAGACTCCTAAATAAATATCACATTATTAAATATTAGATGACTATGAGCTAACAATAATGAAACCAAAATGTAAGCTGTACAAGCAATAATAAAAACTTAATAAAAGTCATATGAATGTTGATGAAACTGAAAATGTAAGTTTTAAGAATATTAATGAAGTTGAAATGTAAGCTGCATGAGAACGCATGAATTATTTTCTAGTGGCTGAAATAAAAACAATGGTCATTCTAGTTGCTGAAATCAAAAAATTCATGAATCTTCTAATCACTGAAATAGAAACATTAATAGATGTTTTAATCATTGAAATATATCCATTAACAGATTTTTTTAATCACTGAAATATATCCACTAACAGATATTTTATTCATTGAAATATATCCATTAATCGATGTCTTAATAATGGAAATATATCCATTGACAGATGTTTTAATCAATGAAATAAAACCATTAATGATCTTCTAATAATAGAAATAACATCATTAATAGATGTTTTAATCACTGAAATAAAACCCTAAATGATCTTCTATTCATTAAATCAAAACATTAATGGATCTTCTAATTTAATGGATCTTCTAGTCATTAAATCAAAGCATCAATGGATTTTCTAATTATTAGATAAAAGCATTAATGGATCTTCTAATTAATGGATCTTCTAATTATTAAATCAATACATTAATGGATCTTCTAGTCCAGTGGTTCTCAACCTTTTTTGGCCCGTACCCCCCTTCATCATATTTTCAGAACGTCATCCCCCCCCCCCCCCTTTCGTATTTTCTACCTAAAAATTTGGCCCGTGCCCCCCTTCACCATATTTTCAGAATGTCATTCCCCCCTTCCGTATTCCTTACCTAAAAATCCCGCCCCGCCCCTACACAGTATACGTAATAATGGAAGCTAAATTTAATAGCACATACTAAAACAAGTCTAGACATCCACATAAAACGTGATTTGTGGGTCTTCTTACTTTATACAATGAATTTTAGAAGGGTAAGACATACAGAACCATACAGTATGAAGGTAAAAACAATATCAAGTAATCAGTTCTTGTATTAACGTGTTCTTGAAATAATCTTAATTCCCCCCCCCCCCTGGAAACCCTAAAATTACCCCCCGGGGGGGGGGGGGGAATTCCCCACCGGTTGAGAACCACTGTTCTAGTCATTGAAACGCAAGCACTAATGAAACGTCCCTATGGCTATATTGCAAGCACTAATGGAATGTCCCAATGTCCATAACATAAGCATTCACAGAATGTCCCTATGACTATAGCACAAGCCCTAATGGAATGTCCCTATAGCTATGTAATGTCCCAATGGCTATAACACAAGCACTAATGGAATGTCCCTATGGCTATAACACAAACCCTAATGGAATGTCCCTATGGCTATAACACAAGCACTAATGGAATGTCTTTATGGCTATAACACAAGCGCTAACAAAATGTCCCTAAGCTATAACACAAGCAGTAATGGAATGTCCCTATGGCTATAGCACAAGAAATAATGGAGTGTCCCTATGGCTACAGCACAAGCACTAATAGAATGTCCCTATGACTAAAATACAAGCACTAATGGAATATTCCTTTGGCTATAACTCAAGCACTAATGGAATGTCCCTATGGCTATAACTCAAGCACTAATGGAATGTCCCTATGGCTATAATGCAAGCACTAACCGATATTAAGGTCACTCACCACTGTCAGAGAAATGAAAGCTCTGCATGAGTTTGACACACTCTTCAAGGCCAGCAAATATGGTAAATTCTCCACTAAACGGGTTCTTGCGGAAGTAGAGGTCAAATACTGAGGCATCCTCCATCTTCCCACTTTTCCAGTACGCATATGCCATGGTGATTTGATACAGATCTGTTTGTATTTAGAGATTAGTTAGAAAAAAATATTGTTACATAGATTTCTACATAGTAGATAGTAAGTCAGTGGAGACTGAGTTTTCTTTGGGCCTCATGCTTGAAATGAACATTTGTAGACAGTGTAAACATTTTAAACCCCTCACACACATACAGAGAGAGTGTGGGAGGGAGAGGGGGTGGGGTGGAGAAGAGAGAGGGGGAGAGAGAGGGAGAGAGGGGGAAAAGAGGGAGAGAGAGAGAGTGAGTGAGAGAGTGAGAAAGAGAAAGGAGAGAGAAAGAGAGGTGAGAGAGAGGGAGAGGGGGGAAAGAGAATGAGAGAGAGAGAGAGAGAGAGAGAGAGAGAGAGAGAGAGAGAGAGAGAGAGAGAGAGAGAGAGAGAGAGAGAGAGAGAGAGAGATTTCAACCTATAGATGAGGTAAATATGACCCTGTGGTATTGTACATTTGTGATAAACAACCAGACAGGCAACACTGCCTTTGTCTCAACTTGAATGAAGTAAATATGACCTTGTGGTATTGTACACATGCCATAAACAAACAAATTCACAGACAGACAGACAGGCAGGCAGGCAGGCAGAGAGACAGACAGACAGACAACAGTGACTTATTATATCCTTGAATAACATAAACAGACAAACAAACTGATGCGCGAGCGCACACACACACATGCATGCACGCACGCACACATGCACACACACAACACTGCCCTATTCTATCCTTGAATTAAATAACGATGACCTTGTGACACTGTGCATTTGCCATAAAAAGACAGACAGACAGACAGACAGACAGGCAGGCAGGCAGGCAGGCAGGCAGGCACAGACAACACTGCCCTCTGCTATCCTTGAATGAAATAACTATGACCTTGTGACATTGTACAAGGGTCCTTCAGAAAGTAATACAACACATCGTTTTTCTCACGAGCTGTTTATTCAAAAAGCATTAAATGTATACACACTATACATGGATATGTCATGTAAACATTGATATTATTCAACATAATCGCTATCAACTTTTACAGCTTTATGCCAGTGCGAAACAAGTGTATGTTTACCTAGCCCATACCAGATTTTGTCTTGATCATGTAGCCATTTCTTCGCTGTATAAATCACTCCTTCATCATATTCAAACCTTGTCCCATGGAGTGCATCTTTAAGTGGACCAGATAGATGAAAGAAAATCAGAGAGTGCCAAATCAGGACTATAAGGTGGTTAGGAAGTATAGTCCAACCCAATGTGGTGATTGCATCCGTGTTACCAGACTTGTGTGAGGGCTTGTGTGAGCTCTGCGAAAACGCTGACTGAGTTTTTTCAATGTCTTAATGTAAGCTTGAGAACTGACTGCCTTTCCTCTTGGCATAACATCCACAAGAATCACACCTTCAATGTTCCAAAAGACAGTGCTCATGATCTTTCTAACTGAAAGAGTTGACTTGAATTTCTTTCTTCGTGGTGATTGCAGATGATGCCATTCCATTGACTGTCTTTTTGTCTCAGGTTCAAAATGTGCCCATGTTTCATCACCTGTAACGATCTTAGCCAAAAATGTCTCTCCATCAGCATTGAAATGCTCCAGAATTCAAAGAAATTTCCTTTACAAACGGCGGTCATCTGTGAGACTTTGAGGAACCCATCTTGCACAAACCTTAGAAAATCTTAAGAGTTTTTATATAAGTTTTATAAGTGCACTTGCACTACCATTACTGATTGACAGCTGTAAGACCAATTGTTGAGTAGTGACTTGCCTATTAGTAAGAACAAGGCCCTCAGCGCATTTCAACATTTCTACATTGGTGGTTGTGGCAGGATGTCCACAGTGCGGCCAAGCAAGCAGCTCTGCATCTCCACTTTCTGATTCTTTGATTCTCTGAACCCAGCAACTGACTGTACTCCTGTGGACTGCGAAACTTTTATACACATCACATAGATGCTTCTGAACATTCACACCAGTTTCCTTCTCTGCAACGAGAAATTCTATCACAACCCGCTGCTTATAACGCAAGTTGCTAACACACTCCATTTCAACGGTTTTTTGTTTTTTTTGCATATCCTTTACAGGACATCGCTGTCAACACACCAGCATCTTTCAGCTGTTTGCTGATTTCATGGCAAGATTACGCTCAGTAGTTTGCCATTGCTTTCTGAGCGGCCGGCTCACATACCCCGTAAGTTACCAATGTGATTCGAACCACTGCTGATTCTTACCATCATCACGTTACCTACGAGAGTATACGAGATTACGGAGAAAAGTCGCTAACCTCTAAGGCACGAAGCCGGCATCAGCGGTTTAGGGCAGCCATATTTTTTGGTTGGTTGGGTTGCAATTTGGTGCACACAATCGGCACCATGCCATATTTTAAGTGTGCAAAATTTAATGCTTCTATCTTTATTATTAGCTGAGAAAAATGATGTGGTGCATTACTTTCTGAAAGCACCTCATACATTTACCATAAAAAGTCAGTCAGACAGACAGACAGACAGACAGACAGACAGGCAGGCAGACAGGCAGACAGACAGTCAGACAGACAGGCAGACAGACAGACAGACAGACAGACAGACAGACAGACAGACAGACAGACAGGCAGACAGACAGACAGACAGACAGACAGACATACAGACAGGCAGGCAGGCAGGCAGGCAGGCAGGCAGGCAGGCAGGCAGGCAGGCAGGCAGGTAGATGCATGCATGCATGCATGCACACACACACACACAACATTACCATCTTACATTGCTGAATGAAGTAAATATAAAATTATACTATAAAACATTTGCCATAAAAATTCACACACAAATAGTTTAAAACATCTGGTGCAGGTCAGGGTAATATTCTGTCACAATATCTTTTCACACGCCTTGTAAATGATTCCTTCCAGGTCAGCTAGATGAGCACAATACGCATACACATAAAAAGCAGATCTATATACCTCAAAATGATACAGATCACAAATGTTCCAGGAACAAGAACTGGAGATTACAGTATCAAATAAACAATCTACAATATGCAGATGTCACACTACTGATAGCTGAAAATGCACAAGATCTGCAACATCTGTTGAACATAGTAATAATAGTTGTTTTATATTTTCTTCCTTTACGTCCGACTCACTCTGCCTCATTTGGATATTGACTATTGACGCCCCATGGAGAAGTGTTACTTAGTTGCATATCCTTTACAAGATGACTCAATCAACCCTGGCAATTACGTTCAGTAGTCTGCTTTCTGAACGACCGGCACTCATACTATTTTTTGAAAACCAACACAAGGCAGTCTGCTGCCAAATTGCCTACAGCTGTGTTTCAAACGCAGCATGCAAAATTACAAATTGTGTCCATAATACCTTCACCACAGTGCCGAGCAATAATAGCGAGTGCAAAAAACTCTTTCTCTGAATACTGAGCAAACAGACCCAATGTAATGTCAGAGAAACAGATAAAATTAAAATGTAATACTACAATAGAAGGGAAAATGCTTAACAAAGCCAATCTGTTAAAATATACAGGGGCAATAATAACATCAGATGGAAGATAATAACATCAGATGGAAGATGCATGACAGAGATTAAGAGCAGAATAGGCCAAGCAAAAGCTGTATTTCAGAAGATGAAAAGTATCTTATGTAATAAGTCCCTCTCATTAAATATCAGAAAGAGGGTAATGAAAAGTTATACAGAACCTATTCTGCTGTATGATAGTAAAACATGGAGTGTAAACAAATACAATTAGGAAGAGCTTGAAAGTAATAGAGATGTAGTTTCCGAGATTAATGTTGCCAATATCTTAGACTGCCTGAATAGCTACCAAGTGCTTGGAAGAGGCTAATGAAAGTAAAACATGATATACCACTATAAGAAAGAGACAAGCAATGTTCTTTGGTCACATAATGTGAAGAGAGATCTTAGAAAGACCATCGGAGGAAAAGAAAACCGAAAGAAATGACACTGAATTGCCTAAGATGAGAGCTGGAGGAATATCACCAATAAGATTGATCCAGAACACCAAGGAATGAGATCTGTGGAGATACATGAACAACTATACTGTTTGGCTGGGCTTATACTTGCTTGTGTTCGCTGGCTGTGAACTCCGGCGCGAAGTCCTGTATGCCAGATGAAGACATCCTGTTGTCCAACATCAGTGTGATGTCATACAGGACCTGAGGTTTGAGTGAGTATCCGTGGTTTGCGTGAGTATCTGTTGTCCCATGTCTGGCTTATTGGTGTGCAGACTGGTGGTTCCTCGCCATGCAGGCAGACACTCTCAGACTTCGGAGGAATCAACGATCCTACTGACTTTAGCCAGGACCTCAAAGGGACCTGTTGCCCAGGACGTTCAGCGAGGATGCATAAATAGGTCTTGGCCAGTATAGAACCCAGACCTGGTGCCTTGGAAACACCTCTGCGTCCCTGGCTGGGCTTATGATAACGAACGAACGAATGAATGAACAAAGAAACAAACTTTCTTCTTCTTCTTCTTCAGCGTTCCGAGCCATTGAGGTTCTTTGCTGCAGATACAATCCGTCTCCATTCGTCTCTCTGGTTGAACTTCTAAACTTTATTACCAAAGGTTTAAGAATTGGGCACGCAGGTACATCTAACATTCTGCCCTTCTATCACTCTCTTTCATACATGATTTCATCCACACATCACTCATGGCTAACTGAAAACAACAACAATATAAAAGGTATACATTATAAAGGCATGGTGAAAATTTAAAAACCACTACTACACGACTCGGTAATATTAATGAATGGTGTAGCAATTGTTATTAGCTATGTGGAATATACTGGTCTACCAAAAGGGGACTGGCTGTTAAACTAGAGTTCTATTATTATTATAATGTTTATTATAATTTTTATTATTAAGGGAGAAGGTAATCCATACTGAGACAGTATTCGAATAATTTGCAATATACATTTCAAGGCTGGTATTTGCTGAAAATGTGATTCCTGAAAAGCAGCCACTATAAGTAATCAAGAAAACCAAGATAGCTGGTACCCCACTGACTGTGTCCCACAGTCTTGGCATAGGCCGTGAACAATGACAAAATGACAAATGTCACAAAAACTCAGCTGCAGATCCTGGAAGTGAGACAATGGAAGAAAGGTTCTGAAGGTGTCAAAGAGGGACCTTATGCCGAAATGTATAGATCCAAGCCACAGTGGCATAGTGGCTTGTGGCCTGCCAAGACAATGGTCTAGGTTCAATCCCCAGCAGAGGCAGGATTATATTTTCTACCCAATATGGCTCTGGTATCGACCCAATCTCATAAAAACGGGAACCACACAATTTTCAGAATTTTGGGGGGAATTGTCAGGGAAGGAAAGGCAACAAAGAATGGAACTGGCCAACCCACCTCATATGCCATGGCCTAGAATATGTGAGGACCTTTCACTACACACTCCAACAGCGGTGTCTGCTACGGAACTACCTTCACCTTTATACACTGATACAGCATAAACAAAGAAATACTTCTGGTAGTTAGAAAAATTCACCCTCCCGCTTTTATACAAAAGCTTTCAGCTCCATTTATTTATCATTGAGTATTTATACCATATATAATACAATCAGACAGGAGACCAATGAAAATCGTAAATTGATTAGAGAAATTAAACGTAGATAGTCAAACAATTTTGGACATGTTATGAGAAGAAATGGATTGGAGAACTTAGTGACAACTGTCAAGATCCAAGGGAACAGACCAAGAGGAAGACCGAGAGGAAAATACCTGGATGGCATGGCCACATGGCATGGACGAAACAGGAACACTGAGCTGATCCACGACACTGGTGATCGAGTGAAATGATGAGTCATGACCGCCCACGCTTTCCGGCATAGCACATGATTGATTGATTGAATACAATCAGGAAAAACAAGGCAAGGCCAAGAGAGGGATAATGCTGCGTGGGCAACACATGTTCTTTTAATATAAGCCCAGGCATTGTGCGATGGAGTTTTAGATCCAATCCACATACTTTCATCTGTAAAGACATCAAGGTGCCACTACAATACAATCAGCATTAAAATTCTTTATAACAGAGGCAAGTTAGCTTTCTCTTAAAGTTTTAATAACAATGACATCACCAAGAGACTTTGGATACTTCATATAGCTTACGTTTCAGCAAATGTTTTGGATTGTATCTTATTTTACTGTGTTTTAAAAATGTTTACTATTTAAAAATTAAGTGAAAGCCCTTTATTAACACTCATACCAACAGGAGGTTACTGTTAATCAAAACAGGTCTCCCTTTATGCAGATTTTGAGGTCTGGATTTGTATTTTTGTATTCACTAGTTTGTTTACTAACGTAAACATTACAGAAAATGTATCAGAATACCGTGGCACATGTAGACAAATGCTGTCGTTCTACCAGATCTGAACACTGAAGAAAACCACCTCACAAACGGCATCACGCTTCGGAAACTGAAATACTTTAGCCATATTAAACATCACAGTGGCTTAGAAAGAAGAGTAACGGAAGGCATGGTTCCATGGAGAAGAGGCTGGGATCCACCAACACAAAGATGGACACAGGACATTAAAATACACCGAGCATGAATAATGAATGAGAGAGAGAACAGATGAGTTGAGTTGAGTTGAGCTAAGAACTGTCATCACTGCACTCAGGGCATTCCCATACGCGCCTTGTTCATCAGCCAGTGAAGAGTCCCCTGCCAATCCCCCACAATCTCATTCTTTCCACAAATGGATTCTCAATCTGTTGCCCCCACCTTCTCCACCTGGTCCCACAGATGCACGACCACCTCCTCCTTGTCCATAGGTAGAGAAAAGGTGAAAGGTCAAGAGCCTGTTTGATGGGTCGTGATAAGAGCGCTGGAGAGCAAAGGGCCTGCTACATGATGATGATAATTATGATTATTCAATATTATACTTATCTACTTTTTAAAAAAGAGGGTTTATTTAGCTTGATCTCTTTCCGCAGGCTACATGCCGAAGGAGTAGCACAAAGCACTAACTGCGTAGCTCAGCAATGATTCCCAGGAGTCTCCGTGAAAATTGCACTCGTGAACCGAATGATGTGGTCTAGACTGAGTGTATTATATCCCGTGCCTGTGGGCCACTAGGTCCACTTGTCAACTAGCTTGTTGATGCTTGCTAGGAACAAGTTTTTGGGTGTGGCCTTAAGCCAATGTTGCACCGCCTCCATTACCTCATTGTCATCTGCAATCTTCTGAACTTGCAAACATTCTGTCAAGGGTCCAAGCAAATTAAATTCTGATAGTGCCAAGTCTGGACTGTATACTGGATGTTTCAAGATTTCAAATTATAGAGCATGTAATGTATCCACTGTATGCGCAGCCATTGTCATGCAGCAACAATATTCCTTTTGAGATAATTCCCTGGCTTTTCGTTCATATCGCAGTCTTCAGTTTGTTCACTAGTATGTCACTGTATCAAGCGCTAGTCATTGTTTCACTCCTTTCCTAGAAATGCACTCTTGATATCCCAAAAGACGGTCATCATTGCTCTCCCTGCGGATCCCTGTGGCTTGATTTATTTCAGTGACGTTTTGTTTTCCATTATGAAATCTTTCTACCTATTCATACTTTGCCCTGACTCAGACAACTGCCTTCATGCTTAACTATCAATTTTTGAAGATTTCATAATTTTTCACACCCTCTGACAAAAAAAAAATGAATAATACCTCGTTGTTCTTCCCGATCAATCATTTTGTAATTGCTGCTGTGCATGCACAAACTGCTCAATCCTCATGACCCCTACATGGAGTATTGCTTAAAAGCCAGTTTGTGTCCTGAAATAAGATTTTCCATTGTCCATATTCTTCCATGCACTTTAAAATAAAATTCCTGTTACTTTATGACTTTCCCACACATATACTGAATGTACAACTGCATAGAGAATCAACTTGGCTTATATGTATATACATACATACACATACAGAAAAATAAAGGAGGGGGGTGTTCAAATACTGGTGCCAATTACCATGGATCCTGGACATTTTTGCCTGGTGACTAAATTTTCAAATCCAGTTCCAAAATATATTTGCAAAGACAAATGTCAGCATATGAAAAAAAGGTGCTGTACAAACACATACATGCAAACACTTAGATAGATTAAATAAATATGACCTCGTGGTGTATACATTTAGCACAGGCACAAAATCTCCTCTTCTACCCTTGGATGAAGTGAATATGTATGTCACTGCAGTTGCATGCACTTAGCACTAGCACACATTTTTCTCTTCAGCCTCTGGATTAGGTAGAAATGACCTTGTGGTTTTATACACACTGTTTTCTCTTACCCTTGGATCAGGTAAATTTGACCTTGCAGTTTTCTATATTTAGTATTAGCACCCTCTATATTCTTCTAGCCTTGAATGAGGCAAATATGACCTTGTGGTTTTGAACATCTGACACACAGTCAGTCCTGTTATGTCCTTGGATGGATTCATTATGACCTTGCCATTCTGCACCTTGAGAAAAAACACACACTGCCCTTTTCTAACCTTGGATGAAGTATATACGACCTTATGGTTGTGACTATCTGGCATATAGGCAGCCCTTTTCTAATCTTGGATGAGGTATATATGACCTTGTGGGTGGCAGCATATAGCATACATACGCTGTCCTCTTATACCCTTAGCTGAGGTAAATACGACCTTGTGAGCGAGAGCATAGAACAAACATACTCTACCCTCTTCTACCCTTGGATGAGGTAAATATAACCTTGTGATATCATACATTTGAAATAAAAACGGTCTTCATTTAATATACCAAATTGTCAGTGTATGTTCTCACGGGATACGATCCCCAACACCCACTATATCAGATGGGTGTATGACTGCTACTCTTAACCTTCTATCACGAGGATTCCATTCCGTTGTAGTTTTCTGTATAAGCGTTCAGGGCGGCATAACAAAATACAAATTACTATACTAACTAAACACACCATTCCCACGATGTCTGTTCCATAGCTTTCACTGGTTCATGTGTTGCACTGAAATTAATACCGAGATCTAGGTTCGGCACAGATAACATGCTCCAAGCAGCCGCCCACTAAGTTGGTTATGCAATACCACAGCCGATAACCGTATAACGAACGGCGATGCGTAGCGTTCTGCAGTTTCCCTGTCTAACTCCCAAATCATGTAGGTTCTCCGCTGTCTATATTCTTTAAAATGCATCATATAATACACCACTAATAATTAAAATCTAAAAATTTAACACAAGAAATAAAATATATTAGTAAAATCTACCTGTGAGCAAAGCTTGAACGACACCATTACTCCCGGTGACTGAAGTTTTTAAGTGAAGGGGCTCGCCTTCTTTCAAAGCTCCGTGGCCCGACATGTTTGTTGCTGTAGGTTTGTTTGGCAAGTATTGTACAAAATCAGAATCTGGGCCTGCGTTTCTAGGAAACAAAACAAATTGCTTCAACGCACTGACTGCACTGCCTGCTTCTGAGAAGGTTCTTGGTGTAGTGGCGTTTCACTTTCAATTTCTGTATGCAATTCTGTGTATTCAGCTGTAGTCATTATTTATGACTTTATATGATATTTATTAAAGTTAATTTCACTCTCACAATAGTATAACCCTTGATAATATATAATAATGGGCTATCATTGGCTAATAATAATTCATTACTGATCAATAATAATGTTTTTCTTCCATTGTTTTTTTTTTTTCATCCTGGAGTTTATCGCGTAAAGAAATATAAAGTAAAACTATTTCACATGCATCGATTGTCACTTAATGAAGACAAGTGGGCAGTGATCAGCATTACCCTGTGTCATGCCGTTAAGCGCTGTTTGTCTTGGTTCGCTATCTCACACGTCATGAATCAGGTATGTTAGTTTCGCGGTTCCAACTTCACGGCAACGGGTCGTCCCCATTATGCTCCGTTCCTGTGCCAGTGAATATTACCACACAGGTACACTGTGCATAATACCGCTGCCAGAATGCCAACACAAAAGTCCTCCACGAGAAATACAGTCCATTGTCAATGGAAACGGCAGCCACCAGAAAGACTTCATTGACCCGGGTTTTATCCCATATGGCTCGGTCTCTTTCCGCAGGGCGACCCGCCGAAAGCGCCCCACAAAGCACGAACTCCTTAGCTCCGGCGATGACTCCCAGGGGTCTCCTGAAAAATGCACCCATGAACCGAAAAGGCAAACCAGTCAATCCAGCAACAGCTGGCCGCCATCGTTTCGAACATGCAGTACACGCTACAAACTGCGAACAGATGTAAAAGCATTCCACGCGAAATTCATGGCTCACAGTGTCGCGCCACGCACTCACCCAGTAGCAGGGCGACGGATCCATTACCTCCTTAGTCGCCTCTTACGACTTGCATGGTAGGCAACAGTGTTACTATTCTTTGCTCCCCCGTATGGGCCCCAGCAACACACGGGCTGTGTTCTGTGAATCAGGTCTGTGTTCTTGTCCATATTATTATAATGCCATGGAGCCAAGACACCCAGGTACTATCTTTGTCGTCTCTTTTATCTTTTGGCGTCGGGTGTTGCATTGTCACTAGCTTTCGAGTTTACTTCATCTCATAACGTGCGCAGGCTGTCTACGTCTAATTTATCTAATCAAGGTATGATTTTCATTTGCATTTTGCAGAACTGTCTCATTCATTTTCTGTCCTTCCATTGTACTCTTTGCATTTCCCCCTAAAAGCTACATATCTACTACCATTGGATGTTTTATTTTTCAGCTTGTATTCTTAGCTTTTCACGTTTCACGTGTATATAACAGTATACTCTCCATATAGTATTTCAACATTCTTTTTTTCTCACCTACCGTTTTTTTTTTTTTTATCTTTCCTCATAACGTACCCAAACATCCAGGCTGATGCATCTAATCAATCTACATTTTCATTTGTTTTTCTCTGAGTCTATGGTTTTCTTTGCATTTTCAATGTAGCACTTTAGCCCTTACTCACTGTTATTGACAACTTCTTATTGCTGTGTATGTTTTTCATATTGCAAAAGGCTACCTTGTCATGGCGATCATTGTTTTCATTTGTATAACGCACCTTCTATACTGCTCATAGAAAAACTAAGATGAGATGAACGCACCTTCTATCAGATGTTATGATCGTTCCAAGATAGTTGTACCGATTTATCTCTATAGTAATTTCCCCATTTACTTGGATGTTACACTGTGCTTTAAAAGAAAAAAAATCGTAATTTCTGTCTTCTTACACTTTATTTCTAAATCTGACTCCTTACTGTGTATAATAATAGCACTCACCAGATGTGGCAGGCCCCGACAGGCGGACAGTTAGAGCATTGCTTTGTTGATCCGGCTACTTCTGCAGCTTGTCTTGTTCCAGATGTGTTGGTGTTACCTTTCCTCTGGAGTAAACTACGCAGGCCGCGAGAGGGATCATGTTGCATGGGCAACACATGAGCTCTACAATTCAGCCCAGGCTTTGTGCTATTTTGAAGCACAATGTAACAAACTATCGTCTGTCGAGGCGGCAAGGTGCCAGTTTTAGTTGTAGATGTGGCATATTGTGTTCATTGTCTGCAATATATACTGTCATTTACTGCCTTTATAGTACCTTGCGGTGTGTGGCAGGGAGGTCTTGAGCCTGAGGAATTAAGGCTGCCTGGCTAGTGCAGTCTCCGCAAACTGTGCAGGTTATGATTTTCTTTTTACCCCCAATAGAAAACAAATCCACACCTTACCGAGGTTTCGAACCCGGGTCTCCCGAAGGAGAGTCTGGCATTCAATAACGTCTTATCTGCATATCTTATATTGTTGATATGTTCTCCAATGGCGATTTATGGCATATCTTATATTGTTGATATGCTCTCCAATGGTGGTTTCTCTCATATCTTATATTGTTGATATGATTCCAATGGCGATTTCTCTCATAACTTATAATGTTGATATGTCCTCCAATTGTGATTTCTCTAATATCCTATATTGTTGATATATCCTCCAATGGTGATTTCTTTCATTTCTGACGAATGTTGTGAATTCATTGGACTTCCAGAATACCTAACAATGATTGCCTGAAATAGGCTAATGTAACTAGAACATTATATGCAACAATAAGATTATGACAAACAGCTTTCTTTGGTCATGTGATGAAAAGAGAGGCATTGGAGAACATTGTGGCAAGTGAAAAGATCAGTGGGGAGAGAGGCAGAGGCAGACCAAGAGAAGTGATGCTGGATGGACCAAGACAGTGGAATGGAGGAATATCATCAGCAGTGTTTACCCAAGACACCAAAGACCGAGATCTGCGGAGAGCCATGAACGCCTACTCCAGCTGGTGGGACACTTGATGATGATGATGATAGTGATGATGTCATCTGCAAAATGTTGCGAACAACCCCAACCCCAGGTTGGTATTCTAGACAATTTTACGTTCAGTTGTTGTTTAAGTTGCCATTGCTTTCTAACATGAAGTCAACAAGAAGTCAACCCCACGTTGATATTCTAGACAATTTTACGTCCAGTGGTAAAGTTGCCATTGCTTTCTGAACCTAAAGTCAATGTTGAGGTCCAAACGACCGTTTTTTTTTTTTTTTTTCATATCCTATTTACAGGACATCGCTGTAAACACCAGCATTTTTACTGCTGTTGTTGATGTTTTGGCAAGTCTTCGTTCAATAGCTTGCCATTGCTTTCTGAACGACCGGCTCCCATACCAATACGTTAAAACTCAGCGCAACGCGGTCTGCTGTCAAATCGGTCGCGGCTGTGTTTCAAACGCAGGTAAGCGGGCTTACGAATAGCGTCCGTAAGACCATAGCCACGGAAACCGGCAAATGACCGGTTACGAAAGTGAAAAACTCGAATTCACGAGATTTTCATTGTCTTGTAGCGGGTTCTTATGAGAAGTTCGCTCCCACCATGGGTCAACAAATGCGACTCGATCTCTTGCCAGTTCTCCTGCCTTATATAGCCTCATGCTCAAGGTGTCTGCAATGTTTTTTGTCCATCTTCGAGCTGGTCGACCCCTGCTTCTTATTTCGGGAACCATGCCTATCATCGATGTTCTTTCCAAGCCACTCCATCCATCCATCATGTGCCATGCCGATAAGCGTGGGCGGTGATGTTTTGCCATCTCACTCGATCATCAGAGTCGTGGATAAGCTTCGTGTTTCTGTCTCGACCATGCCACGTGGCCAAGCCATCCAGGTATTTGCTTCTCGGTCTTCCCCTTGGCCTCTTCCCTTCGATCTTGCTAGTTGTCACCAAGTTCTCCAAGTCATTTCTTCTCATAACATGTCCAAAAAATGTTGACTGTCTAAGTCTAATGTCTCTAATCAGTTTACAATCTTCATTTGTTTCTTGAAGGACTTGTTCATTGGTTTTTCTGTATGTCCATGATATTCTTGGCATTTTCCTCAGAAACCACATTTCCACAGCCATCGTCTGTTTTTCAGCCTGTCTGCTCATTGTCCACGCTTCACATCCATACAAAAGAACAGGTTCTATATAGCACCTCAACAATCTTTTTCTCGTTTAAATTAATATCTTTTTATTTGTCAGTATGTTTTTCATCTTGCAAAAGGAAGTTCTTGTTATAATCTCTTCAAGGAACCTCCCATCAGATGTTATGACTGTTCCGAGATAGCTGTACCGATTCACTTGTTGAAGAGTATTCCCATTTACTTGTATATCACATTGTGGTATTTCCTTCTTCCCAGTGAGACCATAATTTGTTTCTTCTTACTATTCAATTCTAACCATAGTTGCTCACCGCGTGAGCCACTGGGATGTTTAATATGGCCAAAGTATTTGTTACCGAGACATGTTACTGTTCAGGCGTCAGTTTTCGTCGATGTCCAGATCTGGTAGGAAAGCAATATTTGTCTTTTTCTTGGTTCACGAAAAAGAACTGTCCTGCAACATTTAAGTTAAAAACGCCGAATCTTCTTTAGTGATTGCGAAATGATCCATGGCTCAGATCCATGTGTTGCCAAAGGAACGATGCATGTTTTCAAATCTTTTACTTGTTTTAAACCGATGTATTTCCTTTGTTAATTTAAACACAGAGTTGTGTGTTATTTATTTCAGCCAAAATGTGATTTATATACTCACTTCAAGTGATATATAATTATGTAATATGCACCCGACGAGATGCAGCGAAATATGCAGGGTAATAAATTGTGGCTTTAGTGTTAAATTGTACTTATATGCGGGTGTTATGTCATAGATCCTGGATGATGCTTAACCTATGCAATACTATGGCCAGCCTGTGCCTAATTTCTTATTTTCAACCCAACCCCCCAAGGCATACTAACCGAATGAGTAGAAGGGAAAGATGAATTTCTTACTGGCTCTATTAAAGTATTTTTTATGGAACAGTATGTGTGAAGCTTCGTATTTTTAGACCACCTCATTCCGCATATCGTAGTTGGCACACCACAGGTACTATACTCCTCCTCTCTCTCTCTCTCTCTCTCTCTCTCTCTCTCTCTCTCTCTCTCTCTCTCTCTCTCTCTCATATATATATATATATATATATATATATATATATATATATATATATCCCCTTTCTCATATATATATATATATATATATATATATATATATATATATATATATATATATATATATATGTATATGGTTATAGTTATTATACCTTTTTTGGGGCATAATGTAACAAACTGTCGTCTGTTAAGACAGCCGGTGCCAGTGTGTGTATACAAACCAAATGAGTAGTAAAAGCAGCCTTCTCCTGATCCTCTGGTTTCCTGGCTACCTGGTAGTAGGTAGTAATCGCTGGAGAGGTCTAACGAAGAAAACCTCCTGGTCCTAACATTTACTGTCCTGTGATCGGCATATAATCCGAGTCTACCATCTTTCTTTCTAACTAACACCACAGGAGAAGCAGAAGGGCTGGAACCCGCTTTGATGATCTGGCCATCCAGTAAACCTCAGACGTGATCTTACACTTCACTGTAGAAAGCTGGGGGAATTCTCCTATAGGGCTGCTTGATGGGAGTATCATCTGTCAGCTGGATACAGTGTGTTATCTTATCTGTATAGTCTATATAATTATCCTCTTTTGCAAAAAGACTGTCGTACTTGATTAATAATTCCTCTAACTGCTTCCTATCACTATCACTACTATCAAAACTACTCAAGTCTATGGAGCACCTAACAGTTCCCGTTTCTTCACTATATGGCTTCGTCGATACCTCAGTTTCCTGAACACCCACCACTTTAAAATGGTTGGTCAAGTCCACGGCTGCATCTGAAATATCCCCAACTTGAGTACCCTTCAATAAGAATATATCTTCTCCCCCGGGTTAACTGCTTGGACTTGGCATACGCCCCACCTCAGGGTAGTCATCGTGTTGGATAGAAGCAAACTCTTATGCTCCAAGCCTCGGTGTGGGCTGAAAATTACAGTTTTATCATCACAAACATATCTACAACATTTTACACTTAGTACTATCATGAAACTTGCAAGTACACATATCTTACTGCTCCCATAACTGAAAATTTGACATTATCCAGTTCTACCTCAGGAATTCTCTCCGCCGGGCAATTTATTGTACACATCTGGAACTGACAGCAAAATGTTAGTGCCAATGATATCCGGCACTTTACCTTTCCTATTGTCCACATCCTTGGTGGCGTACACCCCACAGTTCTTAATTTTTGTGTTACATGTTACTATATCACAAACAAAGTAGCCTATGTAAGGGATCACGACCCCATTTAAAGCTGTTAATTTAACCAATTGTCCCTCTTTCAACATGCAGTCCTTAAATAAGTCCTTGAAGCAGGCACAGTAATGGTGGATATTTGTGACCCAGTATCAACAGCACACCGCACTACTCTACCGGCTATCATCATAGTCTGCTCTGGTCTACCTCCTATTATTTTCACTTCAGAGACATCGCGCCCCCTTCTAATACTAGCTCCCAGCCTTAGCGTGATTTCGTAGTACTATCATGGAACTTGCTGGTATACATGCGAGAGGCGGTTAATAAGTAATATCTCGTAATTACTAATTTCATTCAATAGGCAAAATAACAGATAAATTTACTGCCTCCCACAACTAAAACCTTGAATGTCAGAAGCCGAGGGGTTAAAGATAATATATAATAAAAGATAAAAGAGTGGATTGTTTACTACTGTCACATACTCTTTACGGTGATGTGAGGTAGAGAGCGCAGCCCTGACTGCATTCGTGCCAAAGAAGAAAAGGAGTATAAAGATAGAAAATTTCTCACCACCCCAAACTTACAAGAATAGGGAAAGGACAAAGAAAGAAGATTTTTCAGGGTTCTGGAGACAGAGGCTTGAACTATCGTTTATGTTCAAGCCCAGAGAATGGATTAAACTATTAGGCTGTAACAGCAACAGTGAATGTACAAATTAAACTTACACAGACTAAAGTAACAAGTCAGGTACAACACAAAAGGTTCTTTATTCATCCAATTCGATAACTCCAGGGATAACAAAGTTTCATACAGACTTTGAAATTCAATAACAACAAACAGCTGAAGTCTAAAATCAAACATTAACAATGGAAACTTAGACACAAACGAAATGCCTAAACTGAGTGAGAAATGTGACACTGAAACAGACCAGGTAGCATGTGAGGTAAGACAAACAATGTAAGGACTAACAAAAATGTAGCATAAAAATGTAAGTTAGCTAGTTGCAAATTCTTTACAGGACATCGCAGTCAACTTCAGATTTTTTTGGCTGTTTGTAATATCTTGGCAAGTTTAGGTTCGGTAGTTTGCCATTGCTTTCTGAACGACCGGCACTGATACCATTTTAGTTTTTTTTTAAAACAACGCAAGGCGGTCTGTTGCCAAATCACCCGCAGCAGAGTTTCGAACGCGGTATGCGGGATTACGAACTGAGTTCGGAACCCCTTCGGCACGGAACCGGATATAAGCACCAGCGAAAAATGTAGGTACCAGAGAAAAATATGAGGACGAGCAAAATAATGTAAAAAAAAACACACATACACACACGCGCGCGCGCGCACGCACATACACACACACGCACAGACACACACAGACACACACAGTGCTTATAATATTTTTCACGTTCTCATGTTTTTCGCTGGCACTTACATTTGTGTGTGTGTGTTAAACATTGTGACAGGAGACGAAATTTGAGTTTATCATTGTGAGCCGGAGATGAAAAGACAGGCAATGGAGTGGCATCATCCTCAATCACCAGCCAGGAGAAAAATTCCAAACAACTCCATCGTCCCGTAAAGTAACGCTCACTGTTTTTTGGAACAGTGTGAGGTTATTCTCGTGGATGTGCTACCAAAAGGTGGAAATTTACATCAAAACACTGACACTCAATCATCGTTACTGCAGGGTTAGGCCTAACAAGAATCTAGAGCAGTTGTTCTCAACCTTTTTTGCCCCATGCACCCTTCACTATTTGTTCAGAATGTCATAATCCCCCTCCTTTTCGTATTTCCTCCGTATAAATCCCCCCCCCCTTTTCCGCCTTTACACAGTGTACGTAAAAATGGAAGCTAAATTTAATAACACATACACTATATATATTGAGTATAACGCCACCATACTATGGCAGAGCATGAAACAGAAATGTGAACAACCAACTCCATTCTGATTTTCTAAATTCATTAGTCTGCCATGTTTCTGGAAGTGAAGTCAACATTTAAATCCATCCAACATCTGCGGGAGTTGAGCCTCGTATCCCGCAATCATCGCACCGGAAGATGAAGCGCTCTTATCCTTTCTGCCATGTTGCCCTTGTGAAACAAAAATAGAAATATTTTATTGCAACTGTAATGGCCTATAGTAAAACACGGAAAGAGTATAGCGGGTGTTACGATATAAACAGATTGATTTGTTACTTAAATACTGGCGCATTATAAAATCAGAGAAATGATGAAACACCACTAGGGAATGCAAAAAATGCTGATAATGACGCTCCGCTGGTTTCTCAGCTGGGAAAGGATCGGCACAGCTCAGCATCAGAGTGCCGTTAGAGGTGATGCGTTGGTAACGGGTCAGTTTCTCCACGAACGTAACTCCGATAGATACAAACCCTTGTCAGGATTGAAACAATCTAACGCCAGCGCATGGGACTTAAGAGTTAAAATTCAGTCTTCCAGAGGATTCAACAATTAATCTAAACATTCTATTTAACCCAATTTAAGATGTAATTTAAGATTTAAATTCACAGCCTAGTGCGTAAATAAATAAACGATCTAACGCCAGCGCATGGGACTTAAGAGTTAAAATTCAGTCTTCCAGAGGATTCAACAATTAATCTAAACATTCTATTTAACCCAATTTAAGACGTAATTTAAGATTTAAATTCACAGCCTAGTGCGTAAGCTACACATGTCTATGCATCAAGCATAAGATGAAATCTTCATGGACAAGTTTGTAGCATATCCTTTACAGTACGTCGCAGTCAACCCCAGCATGTTTTGGCTGTTTGTGATTTGTTGGCAAGTTTACCTTCAGTAGTTTGCCATTGCTTTCTGAAAGACACCTGCATTCATACCATTTTATAAAACCCAGCGCAAGGCGGTCTGCTACCATATCACCCGCAGCTGTATTTCAAACGCGGTATGCGGAATTAAAAACTGCGCCCGAGACCCATTCGCCACTTCATGTAAAAAGGAAATTAAACACGACCAAACAACTAGACTAAACAGCCTTTAGCAATGGGCAATATAAAACTACAGATCAACACAATCTACAACAGTACATGACTGAAACATTTCATTAAAATCTGTACGGAATAAAGCAACATTCTACAGTTTGTGGATCCTATAATACGGCTTTCGCTAAGCTTGGATAAATAACTAAAACCATATCGAGATGTTTCTGTGTATTTATATTTAGACATTATACCACATTAATCACCTCTGTGGGTCTACAAGGTGTGTACTGCGCCTGGTCCTGCAGCCAGCGGGGTTAGGATCGGCTAGCCTCTCCCAGGAGGGGTTAAAATTGAAAATTAGTTGCCTGCCGATAACCCGCAGACTACACAAGTCAACCCCACCTCCACGTGGTGTAGACTGGGAAACCATGACCGCGAGGTCATGGGCTAACGGGGATATGGCTCGCCATAGGGGATGGACTCGCTATGGTCAGATTTTTGTCCTAAACCTGCGACAGGCCTAGCAAGCCGGCAGGGGATCTTCATACTGCTCGTAGAAAAACTAAGAAGTATAAACGGACTGACCCTAATGGATATAGACCCGGCAATGTTAATGGACTACGAGATAGATCAGCGATTAAAAAAAACAGGCACAATGAACGTCTGCGGTTTTAATAGTAAAGAAGAAGAACTTATAGAAACAATGAAAGAGGAGAAAATTGCACTGATGGGAATAGCGGACACAAGAATAAATGGGGAAGGATGCAAGGAGATCCACCAGTTACACGTTTGTCTACTCTGGAGTGGAACAACAAAAAAGGGCAAGACACGATGTGGGAATAGTCATTGAACCACGGCTAGAAAGAGGAATACTAGAAATAAAATATAGAATACTCAATGTATCAAGAAGAGATAAGATCAGAAATGAAGAAATCAGGACTAAAGTGGGGTTTATAGCTGCACTAGATTTTATTAGAAGGCAACAAGTCAAATGGTTTGACCATGCAAGTAGGTTACCAACTAACAGTATACTACAACAAGCAATGATGTACAGACCAGAGGGAAGCAGAGGGAAGGCCGACTACGTAAACGATGGACGCAGTGAATAACAGAGTCCATGGGAATATCGATGCATGAAGCCCATAAGCGAGCACTCTCCTGCTGTTTATACTTCACCTCGACACCGCAAGGTACAATAGAAACATGATGAGATGAGATGAGATGAGCATCACCTCTGTAGAACATTGCAGTCAGCATGGGACTTTGCCAACATCTTGATAAGTGAAAAGGTGATGATGCCACTCAGGCTTGGATTAACCTGAACGTTGGGGAGAATTTTGACGAAATGGGATGCAAAATCTGACATGGTCACAACACAGGATCTGTCATAGCACTGTCATCAAATGGCAAATCAGAAGACGAGATCGAAAACAGACGGAATAAGGCAAACCAGCTCATTTGACAAGTGGTACCAATACTAAAGAACAAACATGTATCAATAGTTGTTAAGCATGGACTCTACAACACTATCTGCCTACCAACTCTATGTTACCAATGCCAAACCTGTACAATGACAGAAAAAGAGAAATGAAAAATCACAACAACGGGAAATGAGATTCCTGAGAAGAATACTCAATTTATCAGGAAGAGAGAACATCAAAAATGAAGAAATCAGGACTAAAGTGGGGGTTAAAGCAGCGGTGGATTTTATTAGAAGACAGTAAGTCAAATGGTTTGGCCATATAACTAGGTTACCAACTAACTGTATACCACAACAAGCAATGGTATAGAGACCAAATGGAAGCAGACAAAGAGGCCGATCATGTAAACTATGGACAGAGGGAATAGCAGAATCCATGGGAATTTCGATACATGAAGCCCATAAACGGACACTCTCCCGCTGATTACACTTCACCTCAAGGTACAAAGAGGAACAAGATGAGATTAGATGAGATATTCAGAGGGTCAACAGACTCAAATGTCACATAGAGCCAAAGCTCAAGGCATGTCCTGAAGCACTGTGTACATGCACGAACCCATAACATGACCTCATAAAATCATACTGTAGTCTGTCAAAACATCCCTGCGTGTCAAAGATATGCCACTCTGCAAAAGACAGCGCAGTTCATACAAGAAACAATGTTGAGTTTGTACAAGAAGCAAAGTTGAGTTCATGCAAGAAGCAAAGTTGAGTTCATACAAGAAACACAGTTGAGTCCATACAAGAAACAGAGTTGAGTGTATACAAGAAACAAAATTGAGTTCATGCAAGAAACTAAGTTGAGTTCATACAAGAAACAAAGTTGAGTTTATATACAAGAAACAAAGTTGAGTTTATGCAAGAAACAAAGTTGAGTTCTTGCAAGAGACAAAGTTGAGTTTATACAAGAAACAAAGTTGAGTTCATGCAAGAAACACAGTTGAGTTCATGCAAGAAACAAAGCTGAGTTCATACAAGAAACAAAGTTGAGTTCATACAAGAAACAAAGTTGAGTTTATATACAAGAAACAAAGTTGAGTTCATGCAAGAAACACAGTTGAGTTCATGCAAGAAACAAAGCTGAGTTCATACAAGAAACAAAGTTGAGTTCATACAAGAAACAAAGTTGAGTTTATATACAAGAAACAAAGTTGAGTTCATGCAAGAAACACAGTTGAGTTCATGCAAGAAACAAAGCTGAGTTCATACAAGAAACACAGTTGAGTTCATACAAGAAACAAAGTTGAGTTCATACAAGAAACAAAGTTGCAGATTGAGGGTATCCACAGGCAATGGACAAAGGCCACTACTTACCATTAATAGGAAATATATCCCTGTCAGTAAAGGACGTGGACACACTGTATGATCATTTGGCATATTTGTATAGACCAATCGGCACTCGAGGGGAAATGCTAATGTCACGCCAACTGCTACACATTCCCAAGACCTTGTCTGATACCCATGTAAGATGGAACAATTGTTAAATAGCTGTCTCGTTGTGGATTCGAACCCGTGACCACAGTATCTGCAAGCAAGCTTCTAGCTACTACACCACTGCAGATCCTACGTCTGTGTGACCTGCACCTAAACTCCTCATTACAGTGATCTCTGGTGCCAAAGGGGAAAAAAAGTAACTCTCGGTAATCACAGAAAAGGCAAAAAAGGGGTTAAAAGCCAAAAGGATCGATTTCATTGCACCGGGTTTTTATCCTATATGGCCCGGTCTCTTTCTATAGGGCGTCCTGTCGAAAGCCTCGCACACAGACGAACTCCGTAGCTCCAGCGAGTATCCGAGAAAATTTCATTCGTGAACCGAATGACGTGGCCCGGAATTGAACAAACAACCTTCGGAGCGCGAGGCAGGCGTAACCACTTCGTCATGAAGACACCCTAACAGAAAAAGACAGTACAGCTGTGCTCTACGGCATTGCAATTTCTCGTGCACTAACTCCCAACAATATTCGCACGAACCGTTTCCTTTCTTTAGAAAGCAACTTAAGACACGTATCCATGAGCATACTGCTATACTAATGGTACTAATGGTTCTAGTAGCCCTGCTACAAAGTTAAGTGCGTGGAGCGACACTGCAGCTATGAATTTTATGTGGAGTGCTTTTACATCTGTCCGCGGTTGTTTGCAGCGTGATTTACATGTTCAGAAAAACGGTGGCGGGCCGATCGCTGAAATAATTGAGTTAGCTTATGCAGTAATGTGTGGCTGCTGGTTTTCTAGTGACTGCCGCTTCCATTGACGATGAACTGTATTTTTCGTGACGGACTTTTGTTTTTTGCATTCTGGCAGCGACATTATGCATAGTATATCTGTAGGGGTTGTTGGTTTGTCGAGACTCCTGTCCGTTCCACTTATCACATGGGACAGTGAGGAACATTTTGTGTGATATTCACTGGCACAGGAACGGGGCATAATGGGCGCACCCTTTGCCGTGAAGTTGGAACCGCGACAGACTAACTAACTAACTACCTAACTAACTAACTAACTAACCAACCAACCAACCAACCAACCAACCAACCAACCAACCAACCAACTAACTAACTAACTAACTAACTAACTAACTAACTAACTAACTAACTAACTGTATATGACTGGCACCTTGCCGTCTTGACAGGCGATAGTTTGTTACATTGTCCTTTTTAAAAAAAAGTCATATTAACATCTCCATCGCACAAAGTCTGGGCTGAATTGTAGAGATCATGTGTTACCCATGCAGCATGATACCTCTCTCTGCCTGCCTAGTTTACTCCAGAGGGAAGGTAACACCAATATATCTAGAACAAGACAAGCTGCCGGATCAGCAAAGTAATGTTCTAACTGTCCACCTCTTGAAGCTTCGATCCTAGACCAGTTGTCGACTAAGGCTTATGGCCTGGTCTGCCCATTTTCAAAGGAATATTACCATGCTGGCCAAATCCCCTTCTCCCTATATTGTCACCTGCTCTAACTCTCCTTTCAATGGTCGGCATGGCCCGAAAGAATAACAGAGCTCTAGCTCTTAAACTGTCTGTGTTCTGTGGGCGGGGTAGTGGGATCTGCCTCACCCTCCCCCCCCCCCCACACCGGTCTGCTGGATATAAACGTTGACTTCTCGTTCAGGAAGCAATAGCAAACTACTTATCGTAATATTGTCTAGAAAATCAATCTAAGGATTGATTGCCACGTCCCACAAAAGACATGCGATACTTTTCAAACTATTCTCACATTCAAAATGGAAGCAATCTTAACAAAATTCTAAACATTAAAACGACGTGGCCGTGTTGAATTAATGGATTCATACAGAGATACACATAAAGCTTCGACCAAGCAAATCTGAGTTATACTTATCTGAGACTTTGTCCCCACCACATGAGAATGTCTCCAGAACAGGAGAAGGTCCCCACCACAGGATAATGGCCCCACAATAAGAGAATGTCTCAACCACGGGAGAATGTCTCCACAACAGAAATTTAAAAAAACAACCTGGCTACAAAGACTAGAACGAAATTACGATGCATAAATGACCGAATTCAGAGACCAAGTGTCGTCACTTTGTTCTACACTTGGTCATTGCGACATTTCCCTGCGTATTTCAGTTGCCGCTACTCAAATTAATCTAGTTTGAATTAATTTCATGGTCAACGATACTCAAATGATCAGTTTCGATGTGAATTAATTTCACAATTAATGCTACTCAAATTGGTCAATTTGTTAGTTAATGTTACAGTTAACGCAACTCAAATAGGCCAGTTTGGTGTGAGTTAATTACACAGTTAACGCTACTCAGAGGGGTCAGCTTGGTGTGAGTTACTTTCACAGTTAACGCTACTCAAATACGTCGGTCTGTTGTGAATTAATTTCACAGTTAACGCTGCTAAGATTGGTCATCTCGCGTGAGTTAATTTCACTCATTCTTTTTTGGTGTTTTTTTGTTTTTGTTTTGGTATGTTTTTGCCCTCTATCTCCCATTGAAGCATAGTCTCTAACTCATACACTAGTCTATTTGGGAGCCCCGGTAGCGTAGTATTTAGATCTGCCGTCTCGGTGGTCAGGGATTCGATCCGCATGTAGGTGGATACTAAGTCCTAGAAAGATCTTCCGTGCCCAGTATCCACACTCTACCAATGTAGAATCAGATTCGCTGGGCTGGTCACTTAACTCGCATGCCAGATCACAGGCCCCCTAAACGAATTTTTGTTACGGTGAGCTGCGTTGCGGTAAACGCTCCCAAGGCGGTCAGATGAAACACTGTAAAGACACTGAAAACCTCACTGAAAGCTTTTGGAATTCATCACTAGACCTGGGAGACTGCTGCCAAAGACCGAAATTCGTGGCGTAATCATTACATAAATGTGCAGTCACTTGTGAAGCAACCAGGACTGCAAGATCTGTGAAGAAAAGGCTGGACAGAAAAACCACTGTAGGAGATCTTCCTCCTGGAACGTCAAGCATTATTTGCCCACATTGTCAAAGAATATTTCGAACCAAAATAGGCCTTATCCGCCATCTTAGAACCCACGGCTCCATACTTTCAACCCCACTGGATGAAATCATCATCATTTTTGATGGACAAACAACACGTTGATTCGAGGTATTAAAATTGATGTGGGCTTCCGGATCGACTCAGCCTACAGTGGGTACCAGAAAATATCCAGGGAACTAAAGGCCACCGGTGTGATTCACTGACCGCAATAACCACTAGTGGCGATTGGTCTCTAAAATGTGTGCCTTAAGGTGTGTAAAATGAATCTCTCATTTTCGTTATTACGAACCTATTTACTCTTACAACTGCAAATATTTGTGGAAAGACAAACTGAGGAAGACAGCGAGAGAAGATTTGTGTCATGGCAAGGAAGGGAGTCATCACGCGACACATGCCATTAGAGAATTCAAGATGTGGAGAACCCTGATCGCCTACGTCAGTTGGCAAGGCATCTTTTGCTATTTTTTTTTTTTAAACGATGATGATCAGTTTTTCCTCTGCGATTTGTGGGTAGTGATGTCCCCAATAAGACGGTTTTTCCATTCACTTCCCTGCAATACTATATCTTACTCCGTTATTTTTCATTACAGCCAGGTCTGTGACCCAACACAAGTAATGACCTATGTAGTATAATCGCCGCTGATTCATTGTTACAACGGTTCAGACACATATGACCAGGAGCAGCGACCCAAGGCTGGAACATAAGATCAATACGGCACGGCACAGTGCCTAGTATAAAAGGTGATTATAGAAGTCACATGAGGTTTTTGAACAATAAACCCTGTACATGTTTTTTTCCCCTTCGCAGGCTTTGAACTCAAGTGTAGTCCATACGGATGCTACTACGTCTAGAGCACTAAACTATTTTCTTCGTGTGGATTAGCTTTCCGTAGTTGAGTTGAGTTGCGATGAGAAACGACATCACTGCACTCAAGATATTCCCATACCTGCTCCGTTACCTCGTTCAACAGCTAGCGAAGAGTCATACTACTAATCGTTCCCATTGCTATCTGATTGAAAGTTCCCCTGGTCTTCTCTCTCAGTTTTGAGATTCTTCCAGAACCCCTGATGATCCCCTGCAATCTCATTCTTTCCACATACGGGTTCTCTGTCTGTTCCCCCGCCTTCTCCACCTGGTCCCACAGGCGCAGGACCACTAACTTTCTCTATTACCATTATAGCATCAGGCGATCCCACTCCGACTTCAGAGGTACTATTTACGTCCCCAAGTCAAGGACTAGAGATCAACATTATAGTCAAACTAACCGGTGTAGGAGTTGAACCCGCTACCTCAGCTTCAGCACACCGGATGTTTAAGAACGAGCGCTTGTATGCATTCGGCCATGCCGACCTCCCGATGAATGTTTAATGCTGGACACAAAGTGATTGACAGATCTAACGACGTTACAACAATAATCATGAAGGGTGGAGTTAAAAGGTTATGCCGGTGCTGTGGCAATTTGTAATCCCGCATACCGCGTTCGAAACACAGCTGCGGGCGAAGCAGACCGCCTTGCGTTGGTTCCCGCACAATGGTATGAGTGCTGGTCGTTCAGAAAGCAATGGCAAACTACTGAAAATAAAGTTGCCAAAAAATCAAAATCAGCCAATAAATACTGGGGTTGACTGCGACGTCTTGTAAATGATATGCAACTAACTAACATCTCTCCACGGGGCGTCAATATCCAAATTAGACAGAGAGGATTGAACATAAAGGAGGAAAATATAAAACTGCTCGAAATGTGTTCAAAATACAGACCAATCTTGAAGACCAATTCTTTACAACGCTGAAACATCGCAAGACACGACAGCCTCACCTGAGTTTAGTTTGATTGTCCACGACCAGAAAACCCTGGTGGTCTTCTGGCAATTTCCATTTCTCGAGCCAGCACAGGAGAGTTTTGCCAACTTTCAGAGGAAGGAGTTGATGGACTTGGTGACCGGACGCGCAGACGCACAGTCCACACCTGACTGGAAAAGGAAGAGCCAGGGTCTCAATTGGAGGCATGTTCACTTAAATTGCTGTATGACAAATGCATGTTCTTTATTTGCAACTAATGTTCTTTCCATGAAGCGTCTATACTAATACGCCCAGAGGAATGTTTGTTCCCAGATCATCATTTTACCTATCCATCATTTAATTTATGTTGAATCACAATTAACTGGGCATTCTCGGGACAAAAACAACTCCCCAACTATTTATTTAACGATGATGTTACAGTCCTGTCATCTATGTTGTTATCAAAAGCATGCTAAAAGTTAGTAAGTTAGTCAGTCAGTCAGTCAGCCAGCCAAGCAGTTAGTTAGTCAGTTAGTCAGTCAGTCAGTTAGATAGTCAGTTTGTCAGTCAGTCATTCATTCAGTTAGTTAGTTAGTTAGTCAGTCAGTCAGTTAGCTCGTTAGTTAGTTATTTAGTTAGTTAGTTAGTCAGTCAGTCAGTCAGTCAGTCTGTCAATCAGTCATTCAGTTAGTCAGTCAGTCAGTTAGCTCGTTAGTTAGTTAGTTAGTCAGTCAGTCAGCCAGCCAGGCAGTTAGTTAGTCAGTCAGTCAGTTAGTTAGTCAATTAGTCAATCAGTCAGTTAGTTAGTTAGTCAGTTAGTTAGTTAGTCAGTTAGTCATTCAATCTGTCAGTCAGGCAGTTAGTTAGTCAGTTAGTCAGTCAGTCAGTCAGTCATTCTGTTAGTTAGTTAGTTAGTTAGCTAGTTAGTTAGCTAGTTAGTTAGTCAGTTAGACAGTCAGTCAGTCAGTCAGTCAGTCATTCTGTTAGTTAGTTAGTTAGTTAGTTTGTCAGTCAGTCAGTTAACTCGTTAGCTTGTTAGTTAGTTAGTTAGTTAGGTAGTTAGTCAGTCAGTCAGTTAGTCAGTTAGCTAGTTAGTTAGTTAGTTATCTCGCTAGGTAGTTAGTTAGTTAGTTAGTTAGCTCGCTAGTTAGTTAGTTAAATAGTTAGTTAGTTAGTTAGTCAGCCAGGCAGTTAGTTAGTCAGTTAGTCAGTCAGTCAGTCAGTCAGTCAGTTAGTTAGTTAGTCAGTCAGTCAGTCATTCTGTTAGTTAGTTAGTTAATCAGTTAGTCAGTAAGTCTGTCAGTCAGTTAGATAATTAGCTGGTTAGCTCGTTAGTCAGTTAGTTAGTTAGCTAGTTAGTTAGCTAGCTAGATAGTTAGTTAGTTAGTAAGTTAGTTAGTTAGTTAGCTCGCTAGTTATTTAGTTAGTTAGTTAGTTAAATTGTTATTTAGTTAGTTAGTTAGTTAGTTAGCTAGTTAGTTAGTTTTAGTTAGTTAGTTAGTCAGTTAGTTAGTAAGTTTGTCAGTCAGTTAGTCAGTTAGTTAGTTAGTTAGTTAGTTAGTTAGTTAGTTAGTTAGCTCGCTAGTTAGTTAGTTTGTTAGTTAGCTCGCTAGTTAGTTAGTTAGTTAGTTAGTTCGCTAGTTAGTTAGTTAGTCAGTCAGTCAGTCAGTCAGTTAGTTAGTTAGTTAGTTAGTTACCTCGCTAGTTAGTTAGTTAGTTAGCTCGCTAGTTAGTTAGTTAGTTGGTTAGTTAGTTAGTTAGTTAGCTCACTGGTTAGTTAGTTAGTTAGTTAGTTAGCTCGTTAGTTAGTTAGTTAATTAGTTAGTTATTTAGTTAGTTAGCTCGCTAGTTATTTAGTTAGTTAGTTAGTTAGCTCGTTAGTTAGTTAGTTAGTTAGCTAGTTAGTTATTTAGTTAGTTAGTTAGTTAGCTCGTTAGTTAGTTAGTTAGTTAGTTAGTTAGTTAGTTAGTTAGTCAGGCAGTTAGTTAGTCAGTTAGTCAGTCAGTCAGTCAGTCAGTTAGTTAGTTAGTCAGTCAGTCATTCTGTTAGTTAGTTAATCAGTTAGTCAGTAAGTCTGGTTAGCTCGTTAGTCAGTCAATCAGTTAGTTAGTTAGCTAGTTAGTTAGTTAGTTAGCTAGCTAGCTAGCTAGATAGTTAGTTAGTTAGTTAGTTAGTTAGTAAGTTAGTTAGCTCGCTAGTTATTTAGTTAGTTAGTTAGTTAGTTATTTAGTTAGTTAGTTAGTTAGCTCGCTAGTTAGTTAGTTAGTTAGTCAGTTTGTCAGTCAGTTAGTCAGTTAGTTGGTTAGCTCGTTAGTCAGTCAGTCAGTAAGTTAGTTAGTTAGTTAGTTAGTTAGCTCGCTAGTTGGTTGGTTACTTAGTTAGGTGGTTAGTTAGTTAGTTGGTTAGCTCGCTAGTTAGTTAGTTAGTTAGTTAGTTAGCTCGCGAGTTAGTTAGTTTGTTAGTTAGCTCGCTAGTTAGTTAGTTAGTTAGTTAGTTCGCTAGTTAGTTAGTTAGTCAGTCAGCCAGTTAGTCAGTCAGTCAGTTAGTTAGTTAGTTAGTTAGTTAGTTAGTTAGTTACCTCGCTAGTTAGTTAGTTAGTTAGCTCGCTAGTTAGTTAGTTAGTTGGTTAGTTAGTTAGTTAGTTAGCTCGCTGGTTAGTTAGTTAGTTATTTAGTTAGGTAGTTAGTTAGCTCGTTAGTTAGTTAATTAGTTAGTTATTTAGTTAGTTAGCTAGTTAGTTAGTTAGTTAGCTCGTTAGTTAGATAGGTAGTTATTTAGTTAGTTAGTTAATTAGTTAGTTAGTTAGCTCGCTAGTTAGTTAGTTAGTTAATTAGTTAGTTAGTTAGTTAGTTAGTTAGCTCGCTAGTTAGTTAGTTAGTTGGTTGGTTAGTTAGTCAGCTCGCTAGTTAGTTAGTTAGTTAGTTAGTTCGCTAATTAGTTAGTTAGTTAGTTAGTTAGTTAGCTCGCTAGTTAGTTAGTTAGTTAGTTAGTTAGTTCGTTAGTTAGTTAGTTAGTTAGTTAGTTAGCTCGCTAGTTAGTTAGTTAGTTAGTTAGTTAGTTAGCTCGCTAGTTAGTTAGTTAGTTAGTTAGTTAAATAGTTAGTTAGTTAGTTAATTAGTTCGTTAGTTAGTTAGTTAGTTAGTTAGTCAGCCAGGCAGTTAGTTAGTCAGTTAGTCAGTCAGTCAGTCAGTTAGTTAGTCAGTCAGTCAGTCAGTCATTCTGTTAGTTAGTTAGTTAATCAGTTAGTCAGTAAGTCTGTCAGTCAGTTAGATAATTAGCTGGTTAGCTCGTTAGTCAGTCAGTCAGTTAGTTAGTTAGCTAGTTAGTTAGTTAGTTAGTTAGTTAGTTAGCTAGCTAGCTAGATAGTTAGTTAGTTAGTTAGTTATTTAGTTAGTTAGTTAGTTAGCTAGCTAGTTATTTAGTTAGTTAGTTAGTTAAATAGTTATTTAGTTAGTTAGTTAGTTAGTTAGTTAGTTAGTTAGTTAGTTAGTCAGTCAGTTAGTTAGTAAGTTTGTCAGTCAGTTAGTCAGTTAGCAGGTTAGTTAGTTAGTTAGTTGTTTGGTTAGTTAGTTAGGTGGTTAGTTAGTTAGTTGGTTAGCTCGCTAGTTAGTTAGTTAGTTAGTTAGTTAGCTCGCTAGTTAGTTAGTTAGCTCGCTAGTTAGTTAGTTAGTTGGTTAGTTAGTTAGTTAGTTAGCTCGCTGGTTAGTTAGTTAGTTATTTAGTTAGTTAGTTAGTTAGTTAGTTAGCTCGTTAGTTAGTTAGTTAATTAGTTAGCTATTTAGTTAGTTAGCTCGCTAGTTATTTAGTTAGTTAGTTAGTTAGCTCGTTAGTTAGTTAGTCAGCCAGGCAGTTAGTTAGTCAGTTAGTCAGTTAGTCAGTCAGTCAGTCAGTCAGTCAGGTAGTTAGTTAGTCAGTCAGTCAGTCATTCTGTTAGTTAGTTAGTTAATCAGTTAGTCAGTAAATCTGTCAGTCAGTTAGATAATTAGCTGGTTAGCTCGTTAGTCAGTCAGTCAGTTAGTTAGTTAGCTAGTTAGTTAGTTAGTTAGTTAGTTAGCTAGCTAGATAGTTAGTTAGTTAGTTAGTTAGCTCGCTAGTTATTTAGTTAGTTAGTTAGTTAGTTATTTAGTTAGTTAATTAGTTAGTTAGTTAGCTCGCTAGTTAGTTAGTTAGTTAGTTAGTCAGTTTGTCAGTCAGTTAATCAGTTAGTTGGTTAGCTCGTTAGTTGGTTGGTTAGTTAGTTAGTTATTTAGTTAGTTAGCTCGCTAGTTAGTTAGTTTGTTAGTTAGCTCGCTAGTTAGTTAGTTAGTCAGTCAGTCAGTTAGTCAGTCAGTCAGTCAGTCAGTTAGTTAGTTAGTTAGTTAGTTAGTTACCTCGCTAGTTAGTTAGTTAGTTAGCTCGCTAGTTAGTTAGTTACTTGGTTAGTTAGTTAGCTCGCTGGTTAGTTAGTTAGTTATTTAGTTAGTTAGTTAGTTAGCTCGTTAGTTAGTTAGTTAATTAGTTATTTATTTAGTTAGTTAGCTAGTTAGTTAGTTAGTTAGCTCGTTAGTTAGATAGGTAGTTATTTAGTTAGTTAGTTAGTTATTTAGTTAGTTAGTTTGTTAGCTCGCTAGTTAGTTAGTTAGTTAATTAGTTAGTTAGTTAGTTAGTTAGCTCGCTAGTTAGTTAGTTAGTTGGTTAGTTAATTAGTTAGTTGGTTAGTTAGTCAGCTCGCTAGTTAGTTAGTTAGTTAGTTAGCTCGCTAATTAGTTAGTTAGTTAGTTAGTTAGTTAGCTCGCTAGTTAGTTAGTTAGTTAGTTAGTTAGCTTGCTAGTTAGTTAGTTAGTTAGTTAGTTAGTTAGTTAGTTAGTTAGTTAGTTAGTTAGCTCGCTAGTTAGTTCAACATCACAGCGCACGGGTGTAACCCACAATTAACAGAATATTGATTATGTGGTTGTTTCGGGATTTGAAATTTAAATATTGAGCACAACCCACTACTGGCAACGCCGATCGCATTCTGGTATGAACCTAAGGCCTATCTACGTCAATATGGAAGCACTATACTCGAGTTTCGCCCTCGTTTGAGCTCGTCAGTAGTGCATATCCCTGACCGGATCCGGAAACAGTCCCGGATCACGCATGTGAAGCGGGTGTGTAACCACGCGGTACACACTGGACACACCAAATTATCACAACAGAACATCACAACGCTACCCATCGTAGGCTATGCTCAAGATTGCCCAATCGCCGCGACCGACGTCCGTCAATCGATGGGACCCGAACGATCAGGACTTCTCACTGGCAAGGAACACCAGCGCCAAGCTACCTCGTTTTATTTAAAAACATAATTCTCTGCTGAAACCTCAAGCTTATTCTTTGTAGACAATCAGACGATTCATGGAAGTACTTGTTCTTGTAGGGACCTAGTGTATCTATGATATTGCATTCATGGGCTCATCTCTTGTCACAGTCAGGGAAAGACTAGCCGTCTCCTCCCCCTTGCCCCAGGCCTATAAATATGTGATAGCCCTATCACATCGCAGTTCCGTAGCACTTTCCTGCTAGGGGACAATTGTTACGCATGTGACAGTATAGCTCTACTCTTGCATTGTACATGCAGCAGTTCCACGGTGAATACAAAATTACCAAAACACCAGTAATGAAGGCGAGTTTCATGTAACCATTTGAGTGCCGATAACAGAGGAGACTAACTATTCATTCATTCGTTCATTCATTCATTCATTCATTCATTCATTCGAGCGTTCGTTCGTTCGTTCATTCATTCATTCATTTAGTAGCATTCCTTTGCAGAACCTCGTTCCCATAACAACCGTCCTGAAAACTAATCGGTCATAACCAAGATATCCCGCGTCCGATACACCTATATGGAGATCATCTGCTACATCTTGCACCCATCTTCTCTTTGGCCTTCCTCTTCCTCTCTTCCCGGGCATATAGCCCTCCATGCTTGTTCTTTCCACACTTTCATGACGTTTCAAGTGACCAAAATATTTCAATTTTCTTTGTTTTATCGTCTTTAAAGCCAACCTTCTTTAATATTCAATTCTTGTCGCATGGTTACATTTCTTCTTTTCTGTGTCCAAGATAATCTTAGAGCCCATCTATAACATTTATATTCAAATGCATTTAGGCCCTGCTCAGCTTGTTGGGAGACTAACCACTCAAATAAATATCCGGAAGTTAGGAAAATCTGTTATTTATGGCAGTAACAGCCAGTATCATTTAGGAACATTAACCAGAGTGTGATATATGTCGGCTACTAAAGACGATAAAACAAAGAAATTTGACATATTTTAGTCATTTGAAACGTCAAGAAAGTTTGAAGAGAACAATCATGGAGGAGCATTGCTCGGGAAGAGAGGAAGAGGAAGGCCGACGAGAAGATGGGTGCGGGATGTGGCAGATGATCTCCAGATGGATGTATCGGATGCGGGACAACTTCCTTATGACCGAGAAGTTTTCCGGAATGTTGTTATGGGAGCGAGGTTCTGCAAAGGACATGCTACTGAATGAATGAATGGCATCTGTTGAATATCATTTAACTAGCTCTGATCGTCAGTGCTAGGTGCGGTTTCTACTCCCTAGTGGAAGTCGACAGGGATCAATGGAAAAGAGAGCTCGCTCTTAAATTTTTGGTGTGCTCATGTCAAGGTATGAACCAAAATGTTGACTTCTCGTCCTTCACTTAGGGACGTAAATTACAAGTACCTAAGAAGTCGAAGTGGAGTCGCCTGATGGCGAGAGACACAGGTAGTAGGGAAAACTAATCCACATTAAAAACAGTCCAGTGCACTAGAAGTAGTAGCACTTGTATGGACTACGCTTGAGTTCAATGCGAGCGAATGGGAATAAAATAATTCTCCAGAGCAATGTTTATGTCTGCACAAGACAGGCCAATGGATAAGCCAGAATGAATGACCCAGATCTGTGGATACACTTGGAAATCAGGTGACATTCTAAGCACGTATCTATGGATGATATTTCTGAATTGAGAATGCGAACTTACACATTGCTTTGTTGAGGTGTCGCCATAGATAACTGAGCATCTTGATCAAGTGTGGTGTTCTGTACTGGACCGATGGAGTTTTGAGATGTGACCAGCTTAGTTTTCTTTTGTGTTGCCTTCCGATCAAGTTGTAGTTTCTTCTTCCTCTTAGCAGAAGCGACTGTAAGAGATGAGCATTGTGGGTCATCGATATCAATATCAGATTCAGAATTAGGCCGAGGTGGGTTCTCGATGTCACTATCAGATTCAGCATTGGGCCAAGGTGGGTCCTCGATGTCACCATCAGAATCAGCATCGGGCCTAGGTGGGTCCTCGGTGTCACCATTAGATTCAGCATTAAGCCGAGGTGGGTCCTCAATGTCACCTAAAGAATCAGCATCAGGCCGAGGTGGGTCCTCGATGTCACCATCAGATTCAGCATCAGGCCACCGAGGTGGGTCCTCGAGGTCACCATCAGATTCAGCATCCGGTAGAGATGGGTCCTCAATGTCATCATCAGATTCAGCATCAAGCCGAGGTGGGCCCTCGATGTCACCAAAAGAATCAGCATCAGGCCGAGGTGGGTCCTCGATGTCACCATCAGATTCAGCATCCGGTAGAGATGGGTCCTCAATGTCATCATCAGATTCAGCATCAAGCCGAGGTGGGTCCTCGATGTCACCAAAAGAATCAGCATCAGGCCGAGGTGGGTCCTCGATGTCACCATTAGATTCAGCATCAAGCCACCGAGGTGGGTCCTCGAGGTCACCATCAGATTCAGCATCCGGTAGAGATGGGTCAGACTGCTTGACCTTATTGCTGTTTGCATCATGTACTCCAGCTGTTCTGCGTTTTGCCGTCTCTTTCTTCTTTGTTTGAGTTTTCTGAAGGATTGTCTGTGTAGCAAAAGAATGAACAGTTGCTACTGCATTAAACAAATTCCACAAAAGAAAGAAAGAAAGAAAGAAAGAAAGAAAGAAAGAAAGAAAGAAAGAAAGAAAAAAGAAAGAAAGAAAGACAGACAGACAGACAGAAAGAAAGAAAGAAAGAAAGAAAGAAAGAAAGAAAGAAAGAAAGAAAGAAAGAAAGAAAGAAAGAAAGTTCATGAGGCAAGGGTATTAAAACCTTGTTAAGTTTTCTTGTATTTTCCAGAATCAATTCATTTGTCAATGTGCCTGTCCAGCTTGTTCTTTACTTTTTCTGATAACACAACATTTCAGCTTCCATGTGTTCTACATATGTTATCTTCGTTTGTCTAAATTTGCAGATATCATACTGATGCCGAATTAACGGGTTCGACCCCTACACCAGTTAGTTGGACTAAAATGTTGGCTTCTCGACATTGATTTGGGGACGTAAATTACAAGTACCTCTGACGTACCAGTAGGTTGGCCTGATGGCGAATGACACTCGTGATAGGGAAAGCTAAGCAACACGCACAAATCAATCCAGTGCACTGGTCGTAGTTGCAAGAGTATCTACTACACTTGAGTTAAAAGCGAGTGAATTATAAAAACATGAACATGTGTTTACATGCATCTATTGTGAACAAACATTTACCGCGCGAATTGGTCTGATCAGCCACATTCGCTGCCTCCATAGGTTATAGTTATTATGCTTGTTATAGCCCAATATAACAAATATCGCCTGTCAAGACGCTAGGGTACCAGCAATATACTCTTTGTAAACAGACATCTACACGTTTTAGGAGCTATTAATGTGAGTGCTTGTGTCAGTCACCACAACTATATTTAGAGAAATCGAGCTTACATTGCATATTTTATTTCGCTGTTACAGCTATACCATCATCATATTTAAATGTAATGAGGTCCAGAATGAATACAATAAAGCAAAACAGCTCATTGGACAAATTGAACCTATACTAAAGAACAAACACTATCAGTAGATACTAAAACAGCACTCTATAACACAATCTTTCTACCAGCTCTACGGCTACCATTGTCAAACCTGGACAATTACAGGGGGGAAAAAAAGAGAAAAGAAAAATTACAAGAACGAAAATGAAATTCTCGAGAAGAATACTCAACGTATCAAAATGTTATTTGCTTATTTTTTACAAGACGTCTCAGTCAACCCCATCATGATTTGGCTGTCTGTGATTTCTTGGCAAGTTTACGTTCAGTAGTTTGTCATTGCTTTCTGAACGACCTGCACTCATACCATTTATAAAATTCCAACGCAAGACAGTCTGCTGTCAAATCGAACGCAGCTGTTTTTCGAACGCGGTATGCGGGATTACGAATTGCGTCCGTAAACCCTTCGCCACGGAGGCAGTTTTAGAATAGAGAAAATCCGAAATTATGGAGGAAAAACAAAAGGAATGAAGTGGGGATAATAGCAAAGCTAAATTTCATGATAAAACAGCAAGCTAAATGGATCGGCCACATAACTAGGCTACCAACTGACCGTGTCGATGTTAGAGATGTCACCGGAATCAGCATTAGGCCCAGGTGGGTCAGGAAGCTTCACCTTTGTGTTGTTTGCATCATGCACTGCAGCTATTCTGAGCTTTGTCGCCTCTTTCTTCCTTGTTTGGCGTTTCTGAAGGATTTTCTGTGTAGCAAGAGAATAAACAGTTAATACTACATTAGACAAAACACAAAAGAATGACAGACAGACAGACAAACAAACAGACAGACAGACAGACAAACAGACAGACAGACAGACAGACAGACAGACAAACAGATAGACAGACAGACAGACAGACAGACAGACAGACTGTTCTTGAAGCAATGGTATTAAAACCTTCGTGAGTTTACTTATATTTTCCAGAATGTGTTTATTTGTCAATGTACCAGAACAACTGGTTCTTTTCATTGTCTAGTAACACAACATCTCAAATACTATCTTAATTTTTTAATGTTTCCTTGTCAAAACTGCGTTCTACATATGTATTCTTCATCTTTTGTCTAGATGTGCTTAGTTCTATCTAAACAGGATCTCAAGAAGCTGTAAAATGCATGCAGCATTTCAAGGCTTAACAATTTTACCCCAACGTCAACGATCAAAAGCCAAACATGAACATACTCATACTTCAAGTAAAGAGTATAAGGCTACCTTGGTGGAATTTTGCGGTGGAAAAAGCCTGGATGGATAACCGTAATGCTGTAAGAAAATGGCAAAACGCCAAGAAAAACAGATGTGCCCATCCTAATCCTTGCATGCACTTAGAAAGAGAGATGCACACAAAAGTAAGCTATTTCACAAAAATGGTTAAGGTGATTAAAAGTGAAAAATAGGCAGAATTATGTCAAAGAGTAAGCATAGACAAGTCACTGAAATTGTTCTGGCGACTACATAAAAGCATGAGTGGGGTAGTCAAGAATAAGAGCATTTCTGACTTCCAAGGTGCTGACCTCATCTGGCAGAGGACTGACGTGAACAAGGGAAAAGCCCTCTTTGAACGCTACCTAGAGCAGAGCAACCAGACAGACATGAAAGACCGAAATGTTGCCAAGGAGATTACCTCAGACAGGTGTAAGGCCCAGAATATTTCGGATGAAGACACAGTGATAGTGAAGGAGATAAGGCTGTGCTTCAACGAACAAAAATCAGTACTCTAGGGCCAGATGGCATAAGGTATGACGACATCAATGTGTGTACCGGCAACGAGCTAGAGTGACTAGCAGACATGTACAACAACAGTATAGGGAGTGCTAGCATCAAGGAGGAATGGTTACGCAGCTATCTGATCCCCTTGTCGAAGCCTGGCAAAGACCACACAACAATCCAGGGATATCGGGTAATAATCATGCAGAATACATTAGCAAGCTGCTGGAGAAGTTAAATGCCAGAAAAAATTTTCCCACCTACCCTAGGAGGGTACCGTTCAAAAAGAAAAAAACTGGACCAATGCAGCAGTTTTTACCCATGATGTCTGTGAAGGTTTCTACTCAGGCATTGAAACATTTGCTGCAACGATTGATCTTGAGGACGCGTACAACAGAGTACCATTGGATTTTTTAATGCTTCAGCTTTTTGAACTCAAGATAAAACTTTTCCTCATTAATTGAATCGCTGCAGCCCTCTTCCAATGGAAAGTAGTTTTTAGATGTGGCAGTTGGGCTTCGGAATCAACAACAATATATCCTGGCCTACCACAGGGATCACCATTATCTCCGGTGCTGTTCAACACCTACACTGCACGAATCACCAGCTAGCAAATCATAGGACCAGGGAGGACATTGCCATATGCAGACGATGCTTTTGTATATCTTCAGGGTAGCTGTGGAGCTACAAACCGAACTCAATCGCATAAGCACTTGGTGTGTTGAAGCTGGAGCAATGGTCAATCCAACAAAGGCAACAGTGACATGGTTCTCTTTGAACAACCATATTGTCAACACCCAAATACCCACTGTTAATCTGGTTTCAGAGACTGTGGAAAGAACGCAGGCAATGAATTACCTGGGGATACGATTTGATCGAAGCCTCGCTTATACTGAGCACGTAGACCAGGTGATAACAAAGGTCAAACGGGGTTTGGTTGCGATGCGGGTGATGGCGGCGGCAAACTGTGAACAGCGTCATCTATGTCTTTTTTACGAGGGTCTGGTCCTTTCTGTTTGGAGTATGCGATGGTGATCCTGACTATCAGCCATAAGCAGATGAAAAGGACGGAAAGGATACAGAACGAAGCTAAACGCGTTATTCTTGGATGTACAAGAGATACAGCATGCAGAGTGATGCGCTACCTTTTTGATTTTCCAACCATTAGGGACAGAATACAAATTTGCCGAGCACGTGCCTATCTCAGAGTCAACGCAAACATACAACATCCACCGCATAACGAGATTACGAAGGTAAAGGCCAGCAGGTTAAAAAGAGGAGAGCCGTGGATGGGTCAAATCGAAGACATTCTCTAGCAGGTTTGTTCACTTGAGGACTTAGAACCTGGCGAAGAGTGGGTACAAATGCCAACAGAGTTCTGTACATCCTTTTCAGTGTGCATCCAACTAGACAAGAAATGCAGACAAGAAAATCCAGTTGCTGTGGAGGTGGAAGTACAGGCTCTGATCTTCGATAATTCTTTAGAGGATGATGCTGTCATTTACACAGATGGATCGGTCGTTCGAGGAGTGAGAAGTTCATGGGCCTTTACTGCTCAGGCCGGAGGGGAAATTGTGAACGAAGAGTCTGGCGCGTTTTCTTTGAGCACAAGCAGCCTGACTATGGAAGTCATGGCAGTAAGTAAAGCAATAACGTGGCTCGAGACATAGAATAGACATTCAATCGGGCATGTGTTTTAAGTCAGGGTTGCCAGATTGGCTTTTTTAAACCCCAAATCCGATAAATCTGGCTTTTTTAAAAACATGTTTGGTGTCAAAATATCAGTTTGATGTTTTGACATTTTTCTTGGCTTTTTAAAATGTGTAATGGCATAATAATCTTATATATAAAAAAGGATCTCCGTCTGTCCGTCTGTCCGTATGTCTGTCCTTTATGCGCTCGCGAACGGCCCATCCGATTGAGATGAAATTTTCTACACGCCTTCCTTTCATTCCAGTGCAGCCCACTGTCATAGTTTTTTTTTCTTCTTCCTCCTCCTCCCTCCTCCCCCTCCCAAAATACGTACGTCCAGGAAATGGTCTTCTACATAGACAGTTCTCTCTGAGGTCCGCGATAACATATTAACCTGTTGGGATGGCAATCAATCATCCTACTACCTCCTCCCTCCTCATCATTCCTCCTCCTCCTCCTCCCCCTCCTTCTCCTCCCTCCTCCTTCTACCCCTTCCTCCCTCATCCTTCTCCCTCCACCTCCTCCCTCCTCCTCTCTCCTCCTCCCTCTCCCTCCTCCCTTCTCATCCTCCCCCACCTACGTTCTCCTCCTCCCTCCTCCTCCCCCTCCCCCCTCCCCCTCCTCCTCCTCCTTCACCCTCCTCCCTCCTCCTCCTCCTCCTTCATCATCCTCCCTCCTCCTCCTCCCTCCTCCTCCTCCTCCCTCCTCCCTCCTCCTCCCTCCTCATCCCTCTTCCTCCTCCCTCCTCCTTCTCCCCTTTCCCCCCTCTTTCTCTTAATCCCTCCTCCTCCCTTCTCCTCCCTCCTATTCATCCCTACTCCTCCTCCTCCCTCCTCCTCCCTCCTCTCTCTTCCTCCTCCCTCCTCTCTCTTCCTCCTCCCTCCTCTCTCTTCCTCCTCCCTCCTCCTCCTCCTTCCCCCTGCTCCCTCCTCCTCCTCCCTTATCCTCCTCCCCCTCCTACCCCTCCCTCCTCCCCCTCATCCGTCTTCCTCCCTCCTCCTTCTTCCTCCCTCCTCCTCCCCCTCCTCCTCCCTCTCTTCCTCATCCCTCCTCCTCCATTCTCCTCCTCCCTCCGCCTCCTCTCTCTACCTCCTCCCTCCTCCTCCCTTCACATTCCTCCTCCTCCCTCTTCCTCCTCATCACTCCTCCTCTATCCTCCTCCCTCCTCCTCCTCCTCCCTCTACCTCCTCCCTCCTCATTCCTCCTCCTCCCTCTTCCTCCTCCTCCCTCTCATCCTCTTCCCTCCTTCTCCTCCCTCCTCCTTCTCCCTCTTCCTCCTCCCTCTTCCTCCCTCCGCCTCCTCCCTCCTCCCACTCTCTACTCCTCCCTCCTCCTCCTCCTCCCTCTTCCTGCTCCCTCCGCCTCCTCCCTCCGCCTACTCTCTCCTCCTCCTCCCTCCTCCTCCCTCTCCCTCCTCCTCCTCCTCCTCCTGCGATCTCCTCCTCCCTCCTTCTCCCTCTTCCTCCTCCCTCCTCCTCCCCCTCCTCCTCCACCCTACTCCTCCCTCCTCTTCCTAATCCCTCCTCCTCCCTCCTCCTCCCTCCTCCTCCCTCCTCTTCCCTCCTCCACCTCCCTCTTCCTCCTCCCTCCTCCATTTACCCAAGACAGACAGACATACAGATAGTCGGGAACGGGATCTTATATGACTACTTATATGATTTAAATGAGATGCTCTCCACCATGGGCTGGGCCGGGTCAGACAGACAGACAGACAGACAGACAGATAGATAGACAGACAGACAGACAGACAGACAGTCGGGAACGGGAGCTTATATGACTACTTATATGAATTAAATGAGATGCTCCCCACCAGAGTCTGGGCGAAGCCGGGCCGTGTCAGCTAGTTAGCTATAAATGCCTCTTTTTGAATTGGTCAAGTTAATATTTATCCTGTTGTAACACTTTTTAGCTAAAACAAATGCAAAAAAATAAGCTTAGCTTATACTGTTTTTGGTTCATTCTCGTGAATGAAGGTAACAACTAACAAGTATTAAACAGGTATGGTTTTCGTACTGTTTGTACAGTTCTATGCGCATTCACGCACTGCGCAGCCACCTTACTATACTATTTAGTTTTCAAATTCATTATACCTTCACGGCAAGTATTTCTTATCATTGAGCTCATTATCAAGCAAAAGTGGAAACCATCTTATGATACTAATCGTAAATATAATGATCAATGGGAAAAGACATTTGTGTGGCTCAAGAAATCCACCGATGGTTCTGAATCGGCATATTGCAAATTGTGCCAGTGTAATATTGTTCCAAGACTTTCAAATCTCGCAAATCATGAAACAACAGAAAAACACAAGCGGAGCGCGCCATCTTCTTCACATACACACACACACACACACACACACACACACACACACACACACACAGAGGGGGGAGGAGAGACAGAGAGAGAGAGCAGTTTCAGTGATGAAAATAAGTAAGAAAATTGATGATAAAGTTAAATTAGCAGAGTTAAAAATTGCTGTTAGCATGGTCTGTCATAGTGCCATACGCACCATCGATCACTTAGGTGAAATAATGGTAGCCCATGGATGTGGCAGCACTTTTGGTCAGATAAAATTGCACCGAACAAAGCGCATATCACTAATAAGAAATGTTATTTCACCCCTTTAAAATCTGATCTAATTCTAGATTTGCAAAACTAGAAGAATACACTCATAATTGATGAGTCCATTGATGTCTCGACCCTAAAGTATTTGTGCATTTTAGTTAGATACCTTAGCGATAAAAGAAATGAAATTACTGCTAGTTTATTAGATTTTATTCCAGTTCAGGATTCTACAGGAGAGAATATATTTAATTTGATTAACAATGAAATTGCAAAATGTAATAAAACATTAAAATTTTTTATTGGTTTTGCATCCAATATGGTTGGATGTAACAAGTCAGTTTGGTCCAGATTGACAAATGTATCTCCTTCATGTGTTCAGTATAAGTGTGTTTGCCATTCATTAGCATTGCGCATCAAATATACAGTGTCAAAGCTACCTTCAAACATTGGATTTTTGCTGACAGAAATACTAAATTGATTTAGACATAGCAATCAAAGGCGAGAAGAATTTAAAGATTTATTCAAAATTATGAACTCATCGACATAATTTCAGCAAGCTAGAACTGCACCACTTCCTTTTAAGAAAATGTCTTCTACTCGCTGGCTTGTCCAGGGAAAAGTAATGATATACATTCTAATGAATTGGGAAGAACTCAAGGTTTATGTTATTTCTGCTGAATTAGCAAATTATGACACTAAATATTTAATTCACGACATATAAAAGAAATGCTTCTTGATCCAAGAAACTACCGTTATTTTCATTTTGCAACACCTTTTGTGCAGGAATTCGAAAGGTTAAATAGTCATTTTCAGAAAAGTAAGGCAGATCCTCACGAATTACATGAAGAACTATTTTTGCATTACAAGAGTCTTAATAGTAGGATTTATGATACCAACAATAAGAAAACAAGATATTTTTAATGTTAATTTTGGCATCAAATTCCCGCCAGAGTGTGATAACTACATTCAGAAATGTTCTGATAAGAAAATTAATTGCCAACAAGAGGTCTTAGATCTCAAAGAAAGATGTTTGTCCATGCTAGAAGAAGCACTTGATCAAGTTAGAAAGCGGCTTCCTTCAGCAAGAAATAAATTTAACCAGGCTTTTAGACCACTATTTTCGAAATTGCCCTTTTTGCATTTGGCTGAAGAAAATCACACTATTATTGAAGAGCAATACAGAAAATTGCCTTTTATAGATTGGAAGGAAGAAGACCAATTTAAAGAAAATATACTGCCCAAAGATACAGAGCAGTTCTGGCAAGGAGTCATGAAACATCCCAAATTTAAAGAGCTTACTTCTTTTGCTCTTACTTGCTTAATAACACCTATTAGCAATGCTGTGGTGGAGAGGATGTTCTCTCTTTTAACATGCATAACAACCAAAGCAAGGAATAGATTTCAGCTGTCTCTCTTAGACGCAATTATTAGAATCAGAGCGATACTATTATCTTCAAACAAGTGCTGTAAGGAATTTGTTCCTTTATTCAAACTGTTGAATGATTTCAAAGCTGAAATTTTATATTCTAATCAATCCTGTACTGAATTTCTCAACAATGATGAGGAATACTTATTTGAAGAAGAGGTTTTCATCTGATGTAAATATATTTTTAATAGATAATTTTTACTGCGTAATGTTCGGCTTTTTTTTTTTTTTTTTTTAATTTCATGACTTAGCTTTATTTGATCACAGTGATCTGGCAACCCTGTCCTTAGTGACTCAATGAGTATGCTCAGGAAGATAGAGATGGGATGGGTCCGAAGAGAGTGGTTGCTGTCTCTGGAGCAGTCTCGGCTGGCAAAAATTAGTTTCATCTTCGTGCCACTGCATGCGGGTGTACAAGGAAATGAGCAGGCTGTCTGTGGAAGGTGAACGAGCCATAAACCAGGCAGACATTCTGAATGTTCTCCGAGAAGTAAGTCGTTTACGAGAACCAAGCGATGACTGTGAATTTACAACCATGGTCAGGCTGCGAGAACAGCAAATTAAAAGAGGTGTGGCCAAACAAGAACACTACGCAGGAAGCCAAAGAATATTAATAAACCAACACAGAACTGGCGTCGTTAGCCGCTACACGCTGCGGGATTTGCTGAGGAGGGGATCCGAGCACTTATGGACTGAATGGTTCGATGTGCAATGAGGATGATCTGTCGACTAACTAATTAACTTCAAATAAAAAGTTAGTTGTATATCCTTTACAGGATGTCGCAGTCAACTCCGTGATCATTTTGGCTGTTTGTGATTTTCTTGGCAAGTTTACGTTCAGTAGTTTGCCATTGCTTTCTGAACGACCGGCACTCATACCAAAAATTATATTTAAAAAAAATTTATTTAATAAAAAATTATTAAAATCCCAACACAAGGCGGTCCGCTACCAACTCGAACGCACCTGTGTTTCGAACGCGGTATGCGGGATTACGAATTACGTCCGTAACTCCTTCGACAAGGGGCAAGTGTTTTTTTTTTTTATTCTATTCAAGAAGAGGGAAAATCAGAAATTATGAAAATCAGGACTAAAGTTGGGGTGACGGCAAAGCTACATTTCATTAGAAAACAGCAAGTTAAATGGCTCGGCCGCATAACTAGGCTACCAACTGACCGTATCGGTGTCATCGATGTCCTCATTGGAATCAGCATTAGGCCGAGGTGGTTCGGTCTTCTTGGCCTTATTGCTGTTTGCATCATGTACTCCAGCTGTTTTGCGTTTTGCCGCCACTTTCTTATTTGTTTGGTATTTCTGCAGGATGTGCTGTGTAGCAAGATAATAAACAGTTACTACTATATTAGACAAAAGAAAGAAAGAAAGAAAGAAAGAAAGAAAGAAAGAAAGAAAGAAAGAAAGAAAGAAAGAAAGAAAGAAAGAAAGAAAGAAAGAAAGAAAGAAAGAAAGAAAGTTCTTGAGAAAAGACTATGTAACACTTGTTAAGTTTTCTTACATTTCCCAGAATGTGTTCATTTGTCATTATACTAGTCCAGCTTCTTCTTTTCATTTTCTATCAATACAACTTCTCAGATTGCATCATAGGTTTTTCATCTCATGTCTCCTTATCCAAATTGTAATCTTCTTTTGTCTGCATTTGTTGATGTCATACTAATGCCGGGATAGCGGATTCGTCCTTTACACCGCCGATTTGGACTAAAATGTTGGCTTCCTGTCCTTGAATTGGGGACATAAGTTACAAGTACCTCAGAATTAATTCGCCGGATGGCGAGGGACACTGGGACACTCAAAAAAGTAAGTGTATGCACTGTAAACTTTACTCTACCAGAGCTGCTAATTAAAGTCTTCATCGTTTTCTTCTTCAAATGGAGAACATAATTTCTACAAGCTCACACCAAGTCCTCATATAGACTTTCTCAAAGTTAGATTTTGTAGCCAAAGTTTCCATAAGGCGGGTTATACACAGCCAGATAAATAGTTATAGTACCGATGGTATTGTGGTGTAAGAAATACGGATCTACAACTGTACGTGGATGTCTAAGCGCACGTATAAGTATTCTGGGAGACCAGTAGCCTAGTGGATAAGAGCGCTCGTTCTTAAATATCCGGTGTGCTGATGCTGAGGTAGCGGGTTCAACACTTACACCTCTTAGTTGGACTAAAATGTTGACTTCTCGTCCTTGACTTGTGACGTAAATTACAAATACTTCTGAAGTCGTAGTGGGTCTTCCTGAGGGCGAGGGACACTGGTAATAGGGAAAACTAATCCCAAGCAAAATTCAGTCCGGTACTACTATGGACTACGCTTGAGTTCAACGCGAGCGAATGGGAAAAATATGTATGCCGTTTAACCTTCAAAACCCTTATAACGTGATTTTTAGATGTTCTATACTACATCTCCGTCAACCTCAAATTTCGTATCAAATTACCACATTTTTTGTGTTACTTTAGTATCTGTGATCTTTTCTAAAGAATAATCCCGATACTTTTTTTTAAATTCTTCATCCTCCATATTTTTAAACACATTGTGACATTGCAACTGTAACATTCTGGAACGTATGGATTACAAGTTCCATTCCCAGATGACAGTTTTAGAAACGTTGCATTTACATTTCACAGAGGCGGTCTGTAGACCCAAATTCCCTGTAATGTTTGTCTTACCTCCTGTGAACGGGTATTCCCTTATTGTATCACCTTATTGTATAACTAGATTTTATTAGAAAGTAGCATGTCAAATGGTTTGGCCATGCAAGTAGGTTACCAGTTAACAGCATACCACAACAAGCAATGATGTACAGACCAGATGGAAACAGAGGAAGAGGCCGACCACGTAAACGTTGGACGGAGGGAATAGTAGAGTCCATGGGAATATCGATATATGAAGCCCATAATCGGGCACTCTCACGATGTTTATACTTCATCTCGGCACCGCAAGGTACAAGAGGAACATGATGAGATGAGATGAGAGTATCACTGCAAGGAAAACACCGCCCGTGAATTTAGTAATTGGGCAAACAGGATGTGTGACCAGCAACAGGATGACATGACTATCACAGGGCAAGAGAATGTCCGAGGATATTTGCCTTACTCCGTGGATCCATTAGTTCGGACATTCCTACGGTGTTATTAGGCAATTAACGATGTGGGAAGAAATATTTTATAATTTATTTATAACCCAGAGACTTATTCACTCTGTGTCAGTGAAATGTAGCTCTGAGCCAGAAAGGCTGTGTGTGTGTGTATGTAATTCTTGTGAATTTATTATAGAAGCAGTCTGGCAGCCATGGGTGAGATATACTTGTAGTAACATCAGTAAATGATAAGACTTATCTTGGAGAGATTTGAACCTATTTATTAATTCTCTATATGTTAGAATAGGGTTTGGTGATCTCGTCTTACCAAGTAAATTGCTAAGATATCTATTGGTTATCGCCCTTTGCTTATTCCCCCCCCCCCCCTCATATCCTTTACTGGATATAGCTGTCAACATCAGCATCTTTCAGTTGATTGTTGAATTCTTGGCAAGATTACGCTCAGTAGTTTGCCATTGCTTTCTGAGCGGCCGGCTCACAAACCCCGTACGTTACCGACGCGGCTAGAACCGCTACCGATTATCGTGCACGTCACGTTACTCACGAGAGTATACGGATTACGGACAAAGTCGCTAGCCCCTAAGCCAGGGAGATCGGCCTTTACTTATTACCTACACTTAATGAGATGATCTGTCTGCTAAAGATACCTTATTGGTTACTTTATAATCTTTCATGTATTACAATGTGCTTAATCTTCTATTATTCTACTAATTATGTGTAACATGAGCACGTTGTGATTTTATGCTGTCATATATACTAGAAGGGAATTATCACCAGAACTTTGAGAGAATATAATCATCTAGATGCGTCGAGTAAACTAGGTGACGGGACATCTGAGATTACGGATGATTGAGAGACTCAGTGCATGAATAGGATGGGACATGGCTTGTAGATATGAGATGTTGGCTACATATATCAAATACATTTATGTGTGTGTGTATTCGTCGAATCATACCATCTGGACCGAAATAGAGGATATAAATACCTGACCCTAAGGATAGAGGAAGGGAAAAGGGCAGGTAATGTATGGATGTAGTGTGCGACATTTGCGCCCTACAAGCAGCATACCAGGATAGGGCCAACCTTGGAAGGAGATAGGATAGGATACCCAACTTTCTTGTGAGGGCGGGTACATGTTTGATGTTCTTGTCCTTAAACACAGGTGGTGGTTTGGTTGGTCTACACGGTTTGTACCTAAACCGGGTACATTCGTATCATAAATATTGAAGTCAACAGTGAATGCGGAGGAATCTCACCTTCCTACTGCAGTAAAGAGTGAGGACAATTTATCCACCATTTTCCACTTAGAGCTCAACTGTACCAACCAAGTGTTGTTAGACAGATGATTACCAAACAACTAACCCAAAAGCTACCAATGGGAAAAATTGCTATCCACGGAATAGAATATTCCCTATACTAGGAACTAAAGTCACACTTCGATATCACCCAGCCGGTAAAGCCAGAGACAATACCCGGCAGTGGATTATTTTAGATGACGGACATTATCAACATTATATATTTATTATGCATATCCTATTTAATGGACGTTGCAGTCAACACCAGCATTTTTCAGCTGATGTTGATGTCTTGGCAAGTTTTATGTTTAGTAATTTGCCATTGTTATCTGAACGACCGGCTCACATACCTTTCCATAAGAAACCAAAGCGACGCGATCCGCTGCCGAATTTCACGCAGCTGTGTTTTGTACGTAGGTATACGGGATTACGAACAGTGTCCTTAACCTCTTCGCCAGAGAGACCGGCATTAACATTATATATACTAGTAATTATTGTGTAATTCAGGATGCCCATTGCACATATCATCTAGTATAATCTGTTAACTTTACCCAGAAGGAGTTAGTTAATTCGTTATCAGAGTTACGTGTGTTTAACTGTGTTACATATTAAAGAGATAGTGATAGACTTCGCTATCTGGGGGTAGCGGATCAGGAGTCTTCAGACCAAAACGAGTGAGAATTCTCCTCTCTGAAGGCAATGCCTTTCCTGTGCTCCCGTGGCCTTCTACTAGAGAACCTTACCTAATACCTTAGTGGAGTCCAATCAGATTTGTCTGATCCAATACTAGGGAGTTTTGCGAACCGTATCTGGTTTTCAATTAGTAGTCGTCATAAACTATTTGGGGATATATATCTCCCATCTCAACTTAACATACCACATACATAATGAACTCGTCCTTGGCATTCCATCTGGTCAGTGGTGAGGGAGTAAATACAGACAACGGAGGCGCTGATCGCAGATAGGTCAGATACTGAGCGCGTGAGACTTCAGATGGAGCATGATGGTGGAAATGATAATTAGTTGGAGGTCAGCATGGCCGAATGGATAAGTGAGGCTCGTTTTTAAACATCCAGTGCGTGGATACCGAGGTAGCGGGTTCAAGTCCTACACCTGTTAGTTAGGCTAAAATGTTGACTTCTCGGCCTTGACTTATTGTCTGATCAGTTGTATTCGCTACCGCCATGGATTGTAGTTATTATACCTTTTTATAGCGCAATATAACAAACTATCGCCTGCCAATACGTCAAGGTTCCAGTAAAATACTCTTCGTAAAGTAAGCAGACTTCTACACCTTTTTTTTTCGCCGCGTTTCCATCCTGTTTCAGGATATTGCGGTCAACATCAGCATCTTTCAGCTGTATGTTGATTCCCAGGCTAGAATACGCTCATCAGCATGCCACGACTTTCTTAGCGACCGGCTCCATACTCTCATAAGTCACTGGCGCGACTTGAACCGCTTCCAATTCTCGTGCGCTCACGTCAACCACGAGAGTATTCGGGCTTACGGAGAAAGCTGCTAAATTCTCGGCCAGGGAGATCGGCTCTACACCTTTTTAGTAGCTATTAATGTGAGTGCGTTTGTTTGTCACTGCGACTAAATTGAGAGAATTGGGGATTACAGCTCATATTTTATTTCGCTGTTAACTCTATATACATCATCCCTTTTTAGTTTAGTTTAGTTTAGTTTAGTCGTTGGATCAACATCACGGCACACGGTTTAACCCATAAGTGCTCAGTTTTCCGCCTAACTCAAATCTGAGTCTGGAGAAACTCAGCTCAATGCACGAACTCCGTTGCATCGGCGAGGATCCTGAAATACTTTGGGTAGATTTTTAACTCGAAATTTTTCCCGGGCAGCGCCGTTAGGCTACTCTTTTTCGATTTCCTACTGCCAAGGGTCTGTAAGGTGTGGAATGCGCCTGGCCCTGCAGCCAGCAGGGTTAGGATCGGCTAGCCTCTCCCAGGAGGGGTGAAGAGCGAAAATTAGTAGCCTGCCGATGACCCGCAGACTACACAAGTCAACCCCCACCTCCACGTGGTGCAGACCGGGCAACCATGACCGCGAGGTCATGGGCTAACGGGGCTATGGCTCGCCATAGGGGATGGACTCCCTGTGGTCAGATTAGTGTCCTAAACCTGCGACTGGCCTAGCAAGCCGGCAGGGGATCTTCATACTGCTCGTAGAAAAACTAAGAAGTATAAACGGACTGGCTACATAGACTATTCAACCATGTTTGGGTAGAACAACAGACACCACGAGACTGGGGAAACGCCATAATTATCCCAATTTGGAAAAACAAAGGCAGCAAAAGAGATTGCACACAATACAGAGGCATTTCACTGTTGAGTCATACTGGGAAAATATTTTGCAAAATTCTTGAAAAAAGATTACGAACTACTTTAGAACCCCAGCTAAGCGAAACGCAGCTTGGATTTAGGAAAAACAAAGGATGCACAGACGCCATTTTTGCTCTTAGACAACTTATAGAAAAATCAATTGAATTCAATGAAACACTCTACTTAGCCTTTGTTGACCAAGAAAAGGCATTTGATAGGGTAGATAGAAACAAGCTGTGGGAAATCCTTAAACAATATGGAGTGAGTACACATCTAACAAACCTATGTAGAAGTTTATACGACAACAGTGAATGCATAGTGAGAGCAACTGGAGGACACTCAGAACCCTTCACCATAAGATCTGGAGTACGACAAGGTTGTGTCCTGTCCCCTCTCTTGTTCATAACATATATAGACAACATATGTAAAGAAACCAGCCAAGCAGAGACAGCAAGAATACCGCATGACGAGAACACAGAAGAAGAACCATCTGCAAATCTAACCATTAGAGAACTCCTGTTTGCGGACGACCAAGCACTAATAGCAAAATCAGAAGCTGAATTACAAGACCACATGAATAGTCTAAACGAAATGTGTAGGGAACATAACATGAAAATTAGCACAAGCAAAACAGAGGTAATGACTATAACTAAAGAAGAACAAACAGCAACAATTCACCTAAACGAACATCCCTTGAAACAAGTAAAGAGCTTCAAGTACCTAGGAAGTATAATATCATCAAATGGCAGATCAGAAGACGAGATCGAAAATAGGTGCAATAAGGCAAATGAAACACTCTACTTAGCCTTTGTTGACCAAGAAAAGGCATTTGATAGGGTAGATAGAAACAAGCTGTGGGAAATCCTTAAACAATATGGAGTGAGTACACATCTAACAAACCTATGTAGAAGTTTATACGACAACAGTGAATGCATAGTGAGAGCAACTGGAGGACACTCAGAACCCTTCACCATAAGATCTGGAGTACGACAAGGTTGTGTCCTGTCCCCTCTCTTGTTCATAACATATATAGACAACATATGTAAAGAAACCAGCCAAGCAGAGACAGCAAGAATACCGCATGACGAGAACACAGAAGAAGAACCATCTGCAAATCTAACCATTAGAGAACTCCTGTTTGCGGACGACCAAGCACTAATAGCAAAATCAGAAGCTGAATTACAAGACCACATGAATAGTCTAAACGAAATGTGTAGGGAACATAACATGAAAATTAGCACAAGCAAAACAGAGGTAATGACTATAACTAAAGAAGAACAAACAGCAACAATTCACCTAAACGAACATCCCTTGAAACAAGTAAAGAGCTTCAAGTACCTAGGAAGTATAATATCATCAAATGGCAGATCAGAAGACGAGATCGAAAATAGGTGCAATAAGGCAAATCAACTCATTGGACAAATGGCACCAATACTAAAGAACAAACATGTATCAATAACTACTAAGAAAGCACTTTACAACACAATCTTCCTACCAACTCTGTGCTACCAATGCCAAACCTGGACAATGACAGAAAAAGAGAAAAGAAAAATCACAACAACAGAAATGAGGTTCCTGAGAAGAATACTCAACGTATCAAGAAGAGATAAGATCAGAAATGAAGAAATCAGGACTAAAGTGGGGGTTAAAGCTGCTCTAGATTTTATTAGAAAGCAGCAAGTCAAATGGTTTGGCCATGCAAGTAGGCTACCAGTCAACAGCATGCCACAACAGGCAATGACGTACAGACCAGATGGAAACAGAGGAAGAGGCCGACCACGTAAACGCTGGACGGAGGGAATAACAGAATCCATGGGAATGTCGATATACGAAGCCCATAACCGGGCACTCTCACGAAGTTTATACTTCACCTCGACACCGCAAGGTACAAGAGGAACATGATGAGATGAGATGAGACTGCCAAGGGATTTATACACACGGACGTCCGATCTCACTACCCAGAGACCAGGGGTATTACTGGAAGTCCACGTTGATTTTTTAAATAAATCCCGGTCCTAACCGGGGCCTGAACCCGGGACCTCCAGCACTCGAGGCGGACAGCATACCTCGAGACCACTCAGTCCCCCTTTTTAATGTAATGATATCGAGAATAGATTAAATAAGACAAACCAACTCATTGGACAATTGGCACCAATATTAAACAACAAACACGTATCAGCAGATACTTAAAAAAAAAAACACCTTACAGCACAATCTTTCTACCAACTCTATTCTACCAATGCCAAACCTGGACAATGACCGAAAAAGTGGACAGAAAAATGACAACCACGGAAATGAGATTTCTGAGAAGAATATTCAACGTATCAAGAAGAGATAAAGTCAGAAATGATGAAATCAGGACTAAAATGGGGCTGGGGGAGGGGGTACTAGCAAAGCCAGATTTCATTAGAAAACAGCAAGTTAATAGTTGTGCAATATAACAAAACTACCAACTAATAGTATACCACAACAAGCGATGATGTACAGATCAAATGAAACCAGAGCAAGGGATCGACCATGTAAACGATGTACAGAGGGAGTGACAGAGTCCATAGGAATCTTGATATATGAAGACCATAAACGGGCACTCTCCCGCTGTTTATGCTTCACCTCGACACCACAAGGTACAAGAGGAACATGATGAGATGAGATGAGATGAGATTAACTGAAATGTTAAAGCCAAATACAGACATACTTACATTATAATCAGCTAGAGCCTCCTCCGGTGCTGTTTCCTCACTCCTTTCATCATCTGACAATGAATTATAGTAGCGAGTGTATGCCTGCACATACTCTTTTACTTCCTAAACAAGAAGATATCAAACAATATTTAATATAAACAACCAAATATTGTTTTTACTTAGTCGTTCCCTGTCATTCCCTGGGTTGTTGGGTACTCCGTACAGTTTTAAGTTATTAGTTTGCTATATTTTAAGACACTTTATGAGAGAGAGAGAGAGAGAGAGAGAGAGAGAGAGAGAGAGAGAGAGAGAGAGAGAGAGAGAGAGAGGAGAGAGTGAATGAGTGAGTGAGTGAGGGAGGGAGGGAGAATGTGAGAGAGAAAGTTGGGGAGAAAGTGAAAGAGTGAGAGAAAGAAAAGGAGAGAGAAAGAAAAGGAGAGAGAAAGAAAAGGAGAGAGAAAGAGGCAGAGATAGAAAAAGAGAGTCATAATACGAGAAAGACACAGAGAGATAGATAGAGAGAGAGAGAGAGAGAGAACGAACGAACGAACAAACTTTATTTTCAAAGGGTTAAGAATTGGGCACGCAGGCCCGTCTAACATTCTGCCCTTCTATCACTCTCTTTCATACATTATTTCATTCACACATCATTCAAGGCTAACAGAGAACAGCAACAATATAAAAGATATGCATTATAAAGGCATGGGACAAATGCGAATATCAAAACTACACGACTCAGTAATATTAGATAATGGTCTGACACTTGTTATTAGCCATGTGGAATATACTGGCCTACCAAAAGGGGATTGGCTGTTATACTAGGGTTTTGTTATTATTATTATTATCTCTATTATTAAGGGGGAAGTTAATCCCTACTGAGATAGTGTTCGAATAATTTGCGATTATATGAATAGGGATTGGTGATGTCTTTGATTTCTTGTGGAAGATTGTTCCACAAGAGAGAGAGAGAGAGAGAGAGAGAGAGAGAGAGAGAGAGAGAGAGAGAGAGAGAGAGAGAGAGAGAGAGATGAGAGAGAGAGAGAGAGAGCGAGAGAGCATCGTTTACAGCCTGTGAAGATTATAGAAGAAAATTTAGACGTTAAAGGAGCGATCATTAGTTCTAATCCAATGATTACACCGCTGACCAAGGTAGACATTACAGCAAATGGGAAAATGGCTGCGGTTTTATTTACTGATCATATTGACCCCTTCGTGCTAGGGATAAGTATGTGTACAAAGGTGAAGAATCGTCACCAGTTATAATTTCAGCTGTGCAAACCAGGTATCTGGTAAAATACTGGGATTAGCCTGGACAAGGTTTAAACTCCTTATATGCGGAGATCAATGATGCATAAACCCCGGATTTTTTTTTTTCATTTGCTCACGTTAACTCGAGCGTAATTCATACACGTGATACTTCTTCAGCGAGGCGATACGGCCATTTGAAGGTGACAGATAAGTATTTATAGCTTACAATTTTTATATCCTCTAGAGGGTCATCTAATCTCTAATTTTTTTTTCCATCTACTTCTATGTGCGCAAAACAATGTGAAAACGAGAAAAAGAGTGTTGAAGTGCTACATAGAACCTGTAATTTTATATGGATGTGAAGCTTGAACAATGAGCAGTCAAGCTGAAAAACATCTGATGGCTGTAGAAATGTGGTTTCTGAGGAAAATGCAAAGAATACCATGGACAGCCAGAAAGACCAATGAACAGGTCCTTCAAGAAACAAATGAAGATCGTAAACTGATTAGAGATATTAGACGCAGACAGTCAAAATTTTTTGGGCATGTTATGAGAAGAAATGAATTGGAGAACTTGGTGACAACTGGTAAGATCGAAGGAAACAGACCAAGAGGAAGACCTAGAAACAAATACCTGGATGGCTTGGCCTCGTGGCATGGTCGAGACAGAAACACAGAGCTTATCCACGACTCTGGTGATCGAGTGAGATGGCAGAACATGACCGCCCACGCTTACCGGCATGGCACATGATGATGATGATGAAAACAATGTGTTTACTTATGATCTGTCTTAGTGGCCTCCAAGAGTTCCCCAATTTATATTTCTGTATAATACCTCTTCTAGAGCACTGGACTGATTTTTACGTGTGGATTAGCTTTCCCTAATACCAGTGTCGCTCGCCATCAGGCGAACCCACTCTGATTTCTGAAATATTTGTAATTTACGTCCCCAAGTCAATGACGAGAAGTCAGTGTTTTTGTTAAACTGACTGGTGTGAGGGTTGAACCCGCTACCTCGGCACCAGCACACCGGAAGTTTAAGAGCGAGGGCACTTATACATTCGGCCATGCTGATCTTCCCATGATTTGATATTAAAATCGTGCTATTAAAGCATACCAACATCACCTTGAACCAGTTAAAATTTGTAACTGTTGTTCACCTTGGATCCGAAAAAGGAAACCAAGAGCGCGACTAATTGATGTTCAGCGACGACATCCTACATATGGAATACACTATTTCATTCAATTATGAAATGAGAGTTGATGCAATCACTCAGCTGACTGCCTGCCATTGTTCCTGACCAGGAATGTCTGCTGGCATACTCACTGGTTTCAAGACTAGCCCGGAGTGCCACAGTGTAGCTCTGAAACATTGGATTGCCCCATTACCGCCACTTGGACTCCTTGAGTTACAAATACCTTGTATGAAAGAGTTTCTGTAGGTACGATTGTATTTCTGAGTCTCAAAATGAAGGGAAGTTGAAATATATGAAGAATGGTATATACATAAACGGTTCAGTTGCGAAGGGGTAACGAATGAAATTAGTAATCCCAAATGCCGCGTTGGAAACACAGTTGGGGGAGATTTGAAAGCAGGCCGCTTTGCGTTGGTTTTCTTACAATGATATGTGTGCCAGTGGTTTAAAAGGCATTAGCAAACTATTGAAAGTAAATTTTCCAAGAAATCACAAACAGCAAAAAATGCAAGGGTTTACTGCGACGTACTGTAAAGGATATATAACTCGCTTTTTTAAGTATATACATGTTCCATATAGAAGTTGAATTATTCGTAATGGACTCCAAAAGAATACTTAATTGTTTTAAACTTAAAGGATTTGATAATTAGATATTGATCAATAATGGCTCACTGGTTTGGAGGAGATCGATGAAGGAAGTCGACTGCACCCTCCAGATGTTGGATGTACTCACAAATTCTTAAGTTCTTTAACCGAATAGGCCTGTAGAATGATTCGATGGGACCCTCGTGTCTATCCTGCGTAAACTAGCACATGAGATGTCTGAAGTTTGAGGTAAATATGTGCCCTGATTTTATTTTCCCTCACACGCTTTGAACTCAAGTGTAGTCAATACACACTACTTCCAGTAGTACTGGACTGCATTTTGCGTGTGGATTAGCGAACCCACTCCGACTTCTTGTACTTGTAATTTACGTCCCCAAGTCAAGGACGATAGGTCAACATTTTAGACCAACTGTCCGGCGTAGTGGTTGAACCCCATACCTCGGCATCAGCAAACTGGATATTTAAGAACACGCGTTCTTATCCATTCGGCCACGTTGACCTACATGTGCCTTGTATGATTTCTGAGAATTGCAATATATGCCCACAGTTCTTTCGCCAGCGAGACTCCTATTTGGACGGCCTATTAAAGGACCATCGAAGTCTTAATTTAAAAATGGGCTAGGAAGTGGCTGACTAAACTACCGTTACAGCCTCAACGTGCGAGGACAAACTAAAAAAAAAACAAAAAACGAACTGAAGATTGGGTAGAAATGTAATTCTAAGAGTGCCAGGAAGAAGCATGTGTCCTACAACAAGAAAAAAGGTCAATTACAGACCCCTTGAGGTAGGGGGTCAAGTTTTGTTGTCGCTGCCCAGGGGTAATAACACACTGGCAGCCACCATACCGAGTACAGGTGGCGTCCTGGACCAATGACAATATTGGCATAAAGGGGGGGGGGGGGGGGGGTGGGGGACACAATGTCTTAGGAGACTCCGTGGCGAAGAGGGTATGCCGTCTGCCTCATGCTTACAGTTGTGGGTTCGATTCTGGTCTACTTGGTTCGGTTAAGAAGTGCAATTGTCTCGGAGACTCCCGGGGGTCGTCGTTGGAGTTACAGAGTTCGTGCTTTGTGCTACGGTTTTGGCAGTGCAGCCACCAGTAAAGCTAATGGTACTTGCAGTAGTGACATAAGTAGTGACATAAGTAGTGACATAAGTAGTGACATAAGTAGTGACATAAGTAGATTGCTGTTCATGCCAGAAACCACTGCAGAAATATTAATATTTTAGAAAACTAACACAGAAAGATTGAGCAGGATATGTTTTGCTTGAATCGTTTGTTCAATTTACCTTTATGAATGCCTCCAGTAGGTCAGTTACCTCCTCTTTCTTGAGGTTGTGGTATAAAGTCGACAGCTTTTGTTTCCGTTCAGAAAAGTTTAGATGAGACACTTCATCCATCTTTGTTTTGCGGAAAAACGTATAAATAAGCCTATGGAAGATTAGTATACATTTTAAAAATTGTTAATTGTTCATTTATTGCAGATCGTTATACTCACACCTGAACACATTGAAGTAATACACTAAATCACGCTGATGTATACACCGAACCTCATGGATGTAACAATCCTAACACGTGTATCAATCACATCCACTCACATCAACGTAGCATACCTAATACAGGTACAATAGATCAACTATATGAAAACCATAACAAAGCCAGCAGTTGTGGTTCTGGCTGGTTCATCGTATCAGTTTTTCTAGAACCTCTGTATTTTAATAGATTAATTTTATCACAGAATTATATATAATCAATCAATCGCCCAGTCTGAACAACATGGTCAGATTGAAAACGAGATTTACAAGGGGATGTAGCATATGCCTGGCAATAAATGAACCCCTCTCTCTCTCTCTCTCTCTCTCTCTCTCTCTCTCTCTCTCTCTCTCTCTCTCTCTCTCTCTCTCTCTCTCTCTCTCTCTCTCTCGCTCTCTCTCTCTCTCTCACAGACAGACAGACAGACCGACCGACCGACCGACCGACCGACCGACATACATACATACATACATACATACATACATACATGCATGTGCGTGCGTGCGTGCGTGCGTGCGTGCGTGCGTGCGTGCGTGCGTGCGTGCGTACGTACGTACGTACGTACGTACGTACGTACAAACATACATACATACATACATACATACATACATACATACATACATACATACATACATACATACATACATACATACATACATACATACATACATACATACATCCATCCATACATACATACATACATACATACATACATACATACATACATACATACATACATACATACATACATACATACATACATACATACATACATACATACATACATACATACATACATACATACATACATACATACATACATACATACATACATACATACATACATACATACATACATACATACATACATACATACATACATACATACATACATACATACATACATACATACATACATACATACATACATACATACATACATACATACATACATACATACATACATACATACATACATACATACATACATACATACATACATACATACATACATACATACATACATACATACATACATACATACATACATACATACATACATACATACATACATACATACATACATACATACATACATACATACATACATACATACATACATACATACATACATACATACATACATACATACATACATACATACATACATACATACATACATACATACATACATACATACATACATACATACATACATACATACATACATACATACATACATACATACATACATACATACATACATACATACATACATACATACATACATACATACATACATACATACATACATACATACATACATACATACATACATACATACATACATACATACATACATACATACATACATACATACATACATACATACATACATACATACATACATACATACATACATACATACATACATACATACATACATACATACATACATACATACATACATACATACATACATACATACATACATACATACATACATACATACATACATACATACATACATACATACATACATACATACATACATACATACATACATACATACATACATACATACATACATACATACATACATACATACATACATACATACATACATACATACATACATACATACATACATACATACATACATACATACATACATACATACATACATACATACATACATACATACATACATACATACATACATACATACATACATACATACATACATACATACATACATACATACATACATACATACATACATACATACATACATACATACATACATACATACATACATACATACATACATACATACATACATACATACATACATACATACATACATACATACATACATACATACATACATACATACATACATACATACATACATACATACATACATACATACATACATACATACATACATACATACATACATACATACATACATACATACATACATACATACATACATACATACATACATACATACATACATACATACATACATACATACATACATACATACATACATACATACATACATACATACATACATACATACATACATACATACATACATACATACATACATACATACATACATAAATACATACATACATTACATACATACATACATACATACATACATACATACATACATACATACATACATACATACACACACACACACACACACACACACATACATACATACATACATACATACATACATACATACATACATACATACATACATACATACATACATACATAACATGGAAAGGTAAAGTGGTCACGCCGTCCACCTTTACTTCCGGGAACATGTTCCACTTTAACCAGGGTCCACCTGGAATTCCAAGTACATTTGTTTCGTTATCTGGCTGTGGACTTGAACTTAGTCCACACTGGGTTGTTTTGTGCGTGAGGGATAGCTTTCCATATTACCAGCGTGGCTCGCCATCAGGTGAACCCACACCGACTTGTAATTTTCACCCCCAAATTAATGACGAGAAGTCAACATATTAGTCCAGTTGACGGTGTAGGGGTTGAACTGGCTACCTCGCTATCAGCACACCTGAAGTTAAAGAGCGAGCTCTCTTATTCAACTGATCATGCTGCTACAGCGACCATAGTTTAATCATATGCAATATGCATATAAAATGAAAGTCAAATATACACCAAGAAACACAAAATTTGATCTAAGGGCACTGAGGAGGGAGGAGATAAACGATAAATTCAACGTAGAGGTAAATAACATATTTGATGCATTGTCCTATATGGAAATATTATTTCAGGATGTCAGTGACAACCGGGAAATATTAAAGAAATCAGTCAACCAAGTTGCAGAAACACCCGTTTCATAAATAAAGATGATGAGACGTAAGAAATTGATAACGGAAGACATCTTAAAACTCATGGTAATAAGAAGAAATAACTAAACAAGCAAAAAACATGAAAAATATGTAGATTCACAGGAACATTAGGAAACTATGCAAATAGGCAAAAGAATATGGCTTGAGGAAAATTGCAGGGAAATTGAAAACCATCACAACACCCTGAATTCCAAAAAATGCACAAAAGAATTAATGACATCACTAACAAAAGAACACACAAAATCATAATAGAAAAAGTACAGGTTTTCCATGCGTGGTCAGGTTATATGAAAGACCTTGATGATAATTCAAGAGAAGAACAGTATGATATTCAGAATAATAATGGACCATCAATTTTGAAGATGGAAGTTCAGAATGCTCTTATCCATATGAAAAATGGCAAGACCTAGGGTCCAGATAACATTACAACAGAAATGATCAATGCCTTTGAAGCATATGGAATAGACCAGGTCACTAGACTGCTGCTGAACGCAATATATAATACTCGAGATATAACTTCTGAATTATGTAATTCTATATATATTGCAATCCCAAAGAAACCGGGAGCCTTGGAATGTGATCAACATCGATCAATTGGTATAATGAGCCACATTACTAAGAATTTGCCAAGAATTATCATGCAAAGAGTTAGGAAGAAAATACAACCTGAAATAGGAGAAGAACAATGTGGGTTTGTTGAAGGCAAGGATACAGTAAATGCTGTGTATATACTGAGAACAGTAACTGAACGTGCTATAGAATTAAACAAAGACTTACATCTTTACTTTATTGACTACACAAAGGCTTTCGATAAAATAAGACAAGTCAACATGGTAAAGATGATTGAAGATCTACAAATTGATGGGAAAGACCTTAGACTTGTAAAAATCATATATTGAAAACAGCAAGCTGCCATAAAAATCCATGATGAATAAGGTCAATATCAGCCTATTAAAAGAGATGTGAGACAGGGATGTGTAATGTCTCCAGATCTTGTATCCCATTACAGTGAAAATATTTTCATAAATGTACAAGATATGAAAGGAACTATCAGCGGAGGACGAAACATCAATAACATTAGACATGCAAACAATGAGCAGGATCTGCAACATTTAGTCGATGCGGATGTTGTATACACAGTGAACAACTAGGGTTAGAATTAAATTGTAAAAAGACACAGATCATGGTCGTCACTAGGAAGAAGGAAATACCACAATATAATATACAAATAAATGGGAATATTCTTCAACAAGTTAATCGGTACAGCTATCTCGGAACAGTCATAACATTTGATGGGAGATGCCTTGAAGATATTAGAACAAGAATTGCCATTGCGAAGGTAGCCTTTTGCAAGATGGAAAACCTACTGACCAATAAAAATATGTCATTTGCAACGAGACAAAGAGTGCTGGTGAGCTACATAGAACCTGTGTTTTTGTATGGATGTGACGCGTTGACAATGAGCCAACAGGCTGAACAACATCTGATTGCTGTGGACATGTGGTTTCTGAAGAAATTGCAAAGAACAACGTGGACATACAGAAAAACCAATGACCAAGTCCTGCAAGAAACAAATGAAAATCGTAAACTGATTAGAGAAATTAGACATAGACAGTCACAATTGTTTGGTCACGTTATGAGAAGAAATAAATTGGAGAACTTGGTGACAACTGGCAAGATCGAGGGGAAGAGAACAAGGGGGAGGCAGAGAAGTAAATACCTGGATGTCTTAGCGATATGGCATGTTCGAGACAAGAACGCTGATCTGGTCCACGACTCTGGTGATCGAGTAAAATGGCGAAACATAACTCCCGACGCTTATCGGCATGGCACATGATGATGATGATGATGCTGACCTCTGTAAATTTCTTTTAAATTCTTTGCTTTGATGGCGAATCAAGCACGTGAGCACCACAGCAAGCACTGTTTCCTCCTGAACTGATCATATAGATATTTCAGCTCATGGTGCTCTGTTCACAATCCAAACATAATGACCCGATTTTGACTCTAAAGTTGAAACGTATAATTTGTGAACAAAAACCATAATTTGTGGTCAAAAAGCATAATTTGTCGTCAAAAAGCATAATTTGTCGTCAAAAAGATACAAGTCATCGGCCATTTTTCCATGACCCATACCCCGCTCAACCTCATAAGAGAAGTTATAATTAGGGCACATCCCAGCCTCAGATTAATAATCCTGTGACCAAATACGCCACATTTCGGATATTAATTTGTAAGGGATTGTTGTTCACACGAGGTAATGGCTGCTAAGAAAACGATACACATTTGTTTTCAAATAATATACTGCATCGAGCGGCAACAACTGTTCGCTGACAGCCCCGATGATGACTGTATAATCCAATGCGAGAGTGACAATCTTTGTCACAGTTTCCGCATCTGCAAGACGAGGCTGGTCCAGCAGTCAGTGACTGCATTTTATGCCTGTGTCTCCTATCCGCAGTTTGTTGGATCAGATTGTACTCTAAGAGCACCAGTCAATTTCGTACATCTCTTCTCCAGGAACACCTGTCTGCTGCAACCCTTTCCCACGGGTCTGGATCTATGCCAAGGGTTTTCATCTTGTTTACAAACATCCCTACATCGCATTTGGAGTCTTCCGGTTGGCCTCTTCCCTCTGGCTAATTCTCCGTATAGGAGATCTTTGGGAATACGTTCATCCTCCATTCGAGATACATGGCCCAGCCACCAGAGGCGTCTCTGCTTGTGGGGAGGGTGGTGGAGGGAGGGGGAGTGCACTGTGCTAATATCCGCTCTTTCAAGCACGTGTTTGTTATGTGGTCTTTCCACGATATGCCCAGGATACGTCTCAGACATCTCATATGGAAGGAATTCAACTTTCTTTTCTGTCGTGAGTACACAGTCCAGGATTCAGACTCATAGAGTAGTGTGCTAACAACATAAGCTTTATATACTTGAACTTGTGTACGCTCTGTTAGTCTATTATTCTCCCAAACTATCTTAGTTATCCTGGAAAGTGATGTGGGTGCCTTTCCAATGCGTCTTTCGATTTCCGTCGCTAAGGAAAGATTAACTGATACTGCCGACCCCAAATACGCAGACTCATGGACAACCTTCAATTCGTAATTTAAAATTTTGATTGATGGAGGCGCACTAGAATCTTGTTTAATCACCTCTGTTTTATTTAGGCTGATGGTAAGCATAAAATGTCTTTGCAGGCGTTTGCAAAACAGTATGTGAGCCGTTGGAGATCTTCTGCTGCATGAGTAGTCATTGCTGCATCATCTGCAAAAAGTAGTTCTCTTATGTATCTTGATTTTATTTTGGTCTTTGCCTTGAGACTTGATGGGTTAAAACGTTTGCCATCAGATCTTGTATGGAGGTATATGCCTTCAGTGGCAGTGCCAAATGTCTGTCTTAAGTGAACGGCGAAGAAGATACCAAAAAGTGTAGGAGCAAGCACACAGCCCTGCTTTACTCCACGGCTGATGCTGAATGACTGGGATGTTGAGCCATCGAATAAAATGGTCCCCTGCATGTTTTTGTGAAATGATTTCACAAGGCTTAGCTGGGTTGGTGGACATCCTATCTTCTTAAGGATCTTAAAAAGGCCGTCTCTGCTCACGAGGTCAAATGCCTTTGTTATGTCAATGAAGGCAATATACAATGGCTTCCTCTGTTCTCTACACTTCTGCTGGAGATGCCTGAGTGAGAAAATCATATGGTGGACCAATTGGGTCTAAATCCGCACCGCAATTCGGGGTAGATTCTTTCAGCAAGAATGTGTAATCTTTTAAGGATTACTCGAGCGAAAATCTTGCCTGTAATGCTGAGGAGGGAAATGCCGCGATAGTTGTTGAAGTCGCTTCTGTCACCTTTGTTTTTATAAATGGTAACAATGTTTGCGTCCCTCATATCTTGTGGTACTGATTTTTCTTTCCAGCAGAGTTGAAGTATTGCATACAGTTCTGGGATGATTGTTTCTTTGCCACATTTAAAATTTCAGGCGGAATACTATTTTTTCCTGGAGCCTTGCCGGATTTGAGAGTGTCTAGTGCTTTGCTGATTTCTGTGAGGTACTGGCATGCATGGTGGACTGTTGTTCAATGGCTTCCAGAGCTTCTACTCCGACAATGTTCTCCATTGAGTATAGCTCTGAATAGTGTTTTACCCAGAGATTAATTTGTTTCGCTCTGATCTTTTATGATTACCCCCTCTTTTGATCGTAAAGGGGCCATCTTATTTTTTGATAGGCCGACAGCTTCCTTGATGCCCTCGTACATTCATTTCTCTTATATTTCCAGTGTCTGAACAAGTTTGAGCAGAAAGCTGTAGCCAGTACCTGTTCGCACATTTTCTTGCGGTCTGTTGCACTCTATTTCTGGCCGTTCGCAGTGCCTGCAATTCTTTCTCTGATGGTGATGTTTAATACACTGAGAATGTACGTCTCTTTATCTCCAAGAAAGGGAGTATCTCTTCAGAGTGTGCTTCAAACCAGTCGGCTGACATTGTTTGCTTCTTGCCAAATGTTGATAGTGCTAAGTTTTAGATAGTGTCACGCAAATGACTCGATCTTTCGGTGGCAGTTCCATTTGTGGGGTCAGGCAGAGTCTCCGCCAAGCCTGGGTGAATTTGTTGACCTTCTCTTTGTTTTGGGTGCCGCTGGTGTCGATGGGTGGTCTTCCTTCTGTTATTTTTCTGTAGATTCGCTTTGGCTTTATCTTCATCTTGCTGGAAGCGAGTGAATGATCGGTATCGCAATCAGCACTATGAAACATTGCGGAGATTGTTGGGTTTGGTGAGCACCAGGTCGAGTTGGTGCCAGTTCTTTGATCTGGAGTACCTCCACGACACCTTGTGTTGTGGTTTTGTGTCTAAGAAGGTGTTGGTTACGCACAGATTATGATGTCCATTGTCGTTGATCTTCCCAATGCCAAACTGTCCTAGACATCAAGGCCAAGATTTTTGGTCGGGGCCAACCCTGGCGTTGAAATCCCCCAGGATAAAAAGATGTTGCTTCTCTGGTGTTTCACTGACCACTTTGCTAAGGTCATCATGAAACTTATCTTTAGATTCTGATGCTTCAGTTGGAGTTGGGCCGTAAACGCTTATAATACTAACTGGGTCTGCTTCTGTCTGGAGTTGGAGTTTCAGTATTCTTTCAGTGCTATTGCTTTGTGGTATTATGAACTTTAGCAGCTTTATTTTCTGATAGCTAAGCCATCTCCATGCGTCCTGGTCTCTTTCTACCGGCTTCCCAGCCAGTAGAAAGTGAATTCTCTCTCCTTGATGTTTCCAGATTCTGATAGTCTGGTCTCTTGCAGGGCTACAATATTCATCCCCAGTCTGAGTAGTTGTTGTTTATCACTGCAGTTTTGCGGGCATCCACAATCTCATTTAGATCGTCTGAGATGCCATGGGTCATGGTTCTTATGTTCCATGTTCCCAGCTTTAGTAATAATCAGAGAGATCAAAGAAAAGCCAGGAATAATATTTGGAGGTTTTAATATAAATAATATACTCTATGCAGATGACACAGTATTGATAGCGGATAATGCAACAGATCTACAACAATTGTTGGACATTGTAGTAACAGAGAGTGCAAAGAAAGGACTCTCCTTGAATATCAAGAAAACAGTAACAATGGTGATATCAAAGAAACAGGTGACACCCAAATGTTAAATAGAGATAGAAGGGAAAATTCTTCACCAAGTGGATAGTTTTAAATATCTAGGGACATTTATAACATCAGATGGAAGATGCACAACAAAGATTAAGAGCAGAATAGGGCAAGCAAAGGCTGCATTACAGAAAATGAAGAATATCTTATGCAATAAGTCTCTATCATTGAATGTAAGAAAGAGCGTGCTGAAGAGCTATATAGAACCTGTTTTGCTGTATGGCTGTGAATCTTGGAATATAAATTAACAAATTAGGAAGAGATTGGAAGCAACAGAGATGTGGTTCCTTAGACGAATGTTGCGAATTCCTTGGACTGCCAAAGTAACTAACGAAGAATGCCTTAAAGAGGCTGGCGAAAGTAGAACATTATATACAACAATAAGAAAGAGACAGACCGCTTTGTTTTGGTCATGTGATGAGAAGAAAGGCGCTGGAGAACATCGTGACAACTGGACAGATCGAGGGGAAGAGAGGCAGAGGCAGACCACAAGAAATGATGCTGGATGGATTGCGACGGTGGCATGGAGGAATATCAACAGCAGAGTTGATCCAGAAAACCAAAGACAGAGATCTGTGGAGAGTCATGAACGCCTACACCAGTCGGCACTGCACTTGATGATGATGAGGTGTATAAGTTGCGGTCCATGTGTTAGGATTTTGTCCCTAAGCTCCACACACCCTCAGGAGCAGATGAACCGTGGCGAGACAGCACCTTATTGACTGGGGGTTGCCCAGCTTAGGTGGGTGGTAGCTGTCTAATGAGATACAGTGATCTCTCCCACTGTCGGAAGCAACCCCTGGCGCCTTACTCTACGCCAATCGAGCATTAAGACTTATAACCGGTAACTGCTGCTTCCCGTGTTGTGTCGCCGCTGTTATGCGATGCTGAATTAGCCTCTCCAGGGCACAAGCCTGGGCAATGAAATGCGAAGAACCACCTGTTGCCCAGTATCACGTTCCCCCTCTCCACGTCACTAATGTTGACCAAGGGAAAGGCAGTAGCCAATGCAACTTGGCATCGGTGTCGTCGCAGGAGTTGCCAGAATTATGTTGTTTACAACATGGAACTACCTTAGGGACTCCATCTCCGAATTTGTCCTCAGGGTTTACTATCGAAGCCTTTGCCATCTGGGTTTACCCGCAAGGTAGCGGAAATTTGAGATTTAGAGATTCCTCTTTTAGAGGAGATACCAACCAAGGCTGACGAGCCTCCTCTGCCCGGGAATCAATATGGAGGGAAGTCTACCATTCTTCCTTCCTGGCAGTGACCATACTGACCAGATAACCGTAACCATTGTCTCTATCTGCCCACCGTCGCTGACTTGAAACTACAACCAACAACTATCTGTTGGCTGTTCCCAAGTCCGATCCACCACCTGCTCCCGTAGCTTCACGTTACCCTGTTTGGTTGTCTGAACGGGTACTCCATCTTGCCCAAGGGTGTCCCATAGGCTAGAAGAGAGAAGGAGGCGTCTTACCCCTACCCCGCTACCTGTAAGGGGGGGGGGGGGTCGAAGTGAAGCAACAAAATAAAGGGAAAACGAGTTTAAATTAACAAACGTGATGTGTACATTTTAAAAACGGAATGTAAACAGTTTCTGGCGTACACGACAGCAAACGTCTGCAATCAAAACGTGACTGTTAACATCAAAAGGTTTTATATATAGTGCGTTCACAAATGTTTGCCCTCATTCATGTTCAATAGTTTTGAAAAGTATTTGTTGCATCGTTATGAAATTTTACTTGCCGTCTTATATTTACTCCCACACAAAGAATATGTCTTCGATAGGTCCAAATACAACTGAAATAATGGAAAACGGCAAAATTTCTTTGATGTTTTGGCAGAAATGTACCGAATTCACGCTGACATCTTGTTTTACAGTAATGCACGTCAATTCGGGTAACCATCTCTGAACACTTCCGTTCCACTATGTGACGTGCTTCTCATAAGAAAATTCCCGTGCATCGCGGAGAATATTCATTATTGAACACTGATGTTTCCATGTGAAGATGTTATACATTCCATAATATGCACTTCATCTCTGATCCGTAAATTATATACCGCATATAAATAAACATTGAGATCTGCTGGTACAATCTCCAGAACAAAATTTTGTTTGTTGAGTGTACATAATGATAAGGTTATGTGCTAAATCTCATCATTTTCCCTCAGTTGGTTACTGAGTTATGGATTTTTATAAAGGGGAAAGATTTGTGAGCGCACTATTGCAACACAACACCTAGCAAAACGACAGGCAATGGCTGTACATCAGTGCTAGCTACAGTCCATGTAACTAAATTAATGTCTCCTATTATTCTATACTTACTTTGGAGGTGCGAGTACAGGTTTTCCCCTTGATGCGTGCCAAATTCTTTCCTCCTCCTTGGACAAAGCAAATTGTAGTGGCCTGGAAGTTGACGTGGGATTATCGGCCAAATATAGCTCAACCTTTTCCTTCACAAAATACAAGTATCAACGTCTTAAAGATAATCATTATATTGGCTACCTGCTAGCTCTTGGCATAAGAAATATTATGTGATCAGACCCATGTTTGTATTTGTTTACTTGTTGAAGCCCAATAGCATTGGTAATGAGTGTGTATTCCAATTCCATGAGGCCGATAAAGATGCAATGAAGTCGATCCTTTCAACCTTAAACCTTAGAACTGCCAATAGTAAGCAGTTCAGAAATCTCGAGTTATTTATCAACATGCTATCCTCACTACACACCACTACTGCATGGTTCTGTGTTGCACTTCAACACTCATTTTCTCGTTGCAAACATTTTATTGTATAGTCAGTATGTTTTCTATCTTGCAAAAGGTTACCTTCGCACCACCTATCAGATGTTAAGACTGTTGCAATATAGTTGTACCGATTCACTTGTTTAAGAATATTCATGAGAATACCTTTATATGATGTGACTAAACAAGGTATGCTAGCAGTGAACAGGCCTTTGTTAAAGCACCGCTTTTAAGTGAATACAAAGACAATTTGGAAATGTCTTTAATATTTACGAAGTCAGGAATGCTAGTGGGGTAAGAGAATAGAAAAACAAAGCCGCCCAAGAGGCTTAGTAAAGTTAGTTTGTAACATCGGTGGAGATTACCCGCCGCTGTGACGTTAGTAGGTAATTCAGAACCGGTAGCACAGGCACTTGTGAAATTGAAGTGCAACAAGATCCATCTTATTTGAAGTGGTTGTCTTAATATGTGCTCTGTGGTGAAGGAGTTACGAATACAATTCGTAATCCCGCATACCGCGTTTGAAACACGGCAGTGGGCGATTTGGAAGCAGACCGCCTTGCGTTGGTTTCCATACAATGGTATGAATGCCGGTCGTTAAGAAAGCAATGGCAAACTACTGAACGTAAACTGGCCCAGGAGTAACGAACGGCAAAAATAAAAAAAGGCTGAAATTGACTGCTACGTCCTGGAAAGGATAAGCAACTAACTAACTGTCTTAAAGTGAAAAATCAACTGTGATATTTTGCATTCTTAGAGGAAGTGTTGTTAAGTGTCTCAGTTTCTAATTCATTATTGTTGTTATTTTTCTGAAATTCTCCACGATAATTTCTTACATTATTCTCATCCAGATGGGAACACAAGGAATCGCCTACAATCTCTTAATACCCTTCATAGAAAGTAATTGCTTTATCATTTAATTCCAGCCTTGCAGCTGACTGCACTCTAATTGTGGTTATCTTGGACCACACCCTAGGCAAAACATATTTTGCACTATAATTAGTGGTTAGTTAACAATCCACATTGATATTTAAATATATTAATTATGGATGAATAGATGAGTAGTATAGCGTATCAGTCGATGGATACTCAGGCGGTATGCATATGTTACAGTCATTCCCTTTCAGTACTATTATTCTGCGCAGACGCTAATTAATAAATGTTTGTATTCTGTTAGTAATTTCTTAAGTCGTTCTCCGTGTCTTTGATCCATTCTGTAATATTGATTTAACATTGGGGTTCTATATTCTAAATTTGCTGCTAAGTTTAATTTCTTTTGACTGGCGAAGATTTCCTAGCGCTTTGAATGCTACTCTTGCTTTCTGTATACTTGGTTTAATCTCTCTCTCTCTCTCTCTCTCTCTCTCTCTCTCTCTCTCTCTCTCTCTCTCTCTCTCTCTCTCTCTCTCTCTCCCACCCTTTGTCTACACTGGTACCTAAACAGGTATATGATTCAGCCTCTTGAGATGAGTTTTCACGAGGGAGGTTAGACGATTATTTGCTTAGTTTAATCTCATTGATGTTGTCTTTTCCCTGTGAAGTATTAGACCAAACTATTGTGACACCCCCCTCCCACCCCCACATCAAACTGCATGTGATTTCATGCGTGTAATAGGAGTGCAGTGTCGTCGGCGAAGCCCAAGACTCAAGTTACTTTGTCATTCCTTTGTTTTACTTCTTGCGGTAGTTATTTTTCTCTTTAAAATGCAGTTTATAGTCAGCACGAAAAATGATGGTGACAAAAGGCATCTCTGCCGCGCTGCTGTTGTTATTTCAGATGTGTCTATTTGTTTCCCTAGTAAAGAACTCTGTATTTCATGTGTTGCCATAATTAAGTGATTGATTTTCTATGAAATTCCATTGTGCTGCATCAGTTTAAAAAAGGATTCTCTATCACTGCTGCAGAATGCCTTTTCATAATCCACAAATTCAATATAAAGTTGCGAATCACTCCATTGTTGTGTTCCATTATTATGCATGATTTGACAATCTCGTCAGCGCAGGATCTGTTTGATCGAAAGCCTGCCTGTGCATCTCTAACTTGTTTGTCCCTTGATCTCTCCAGAATGATCCTGCCTAATATGTCCCCAGGAACCGACAATAAAAAATATTCGTCTAATTTTTTCACACCTTCAGGGCTCCTTTATTAGGTAACTTATGACGATACCCTTCCCTCCACTCTGTTGTTGTTACCTCACTCTCCGAAACTCGGCTAAATAATTCAATTCAGGTTTTTATTTTGGTTTTCAGATCTGATTAAAAGATACAAATAAATTAAATCTGCAATAGCAATTTTAGCCTCATAGTTAATGAGATATAAAAAACTACATTTATGAGCAACTGTACAATTAAAGGAGAGTCTAACAAGTCATGCGATTTACCGTACGAAAGCCAGCTGATACCTTTGATATACCTTTTCATGCACACCTTGTATGATTACAGGCATTTATATGACAACTTTCTAGTACAGTTATTACCTGGTATGTCTGCCTTTCTCTCATTGCCCGTTGTATCCATTTGAGTTTCTCTTGATCTGGCAGTGTTTTATACTCATCCTTGAGTCTGTTCACAGCTTCCCCTTTTCTCAACTGTATAAACCAAAATAGTAATTAATAAATTCAAATTCCCGCAAATATGTTACAAGAAGCTATGTATGTACAGTGATACACAAGAGATTATATGTACAGTGATATTAAAGATATTATATTTGTACAGTGCTACACAAAAGGCTATGTGTGTACAGTGATATACAAGAGACTATATATGAACAGTGATATACGAGAGACTGTACTGTGATACATAAGAGACTATGTGTGTACAATGATATATAAGAGACTATGTGTAAAGTGGCATACAAGGGAATATGTGAATACAGTGATATTCAATAGAATATGCATGTACAGTGGTACACAAGAGATTCTGCTGTGGTATACAAGAAACTATGTGTGTACAGTGATATACAAGACATTATATGTGTACAGTGCTTTACAAGAGACTATATGTGTTCAGTGATATACAAGAGACAGTGCGTACAGAGATACACAAGTAATTAATCAGCCATATACAAGAGACTATGTGTGTACAATGATACACAAGAGATTATATGTACAGTGATATACAAGATATTATATTTGTACAGTGATACACAAGAGACTATATGTGTACGGTAATGCACAAGAGGCTATATGTGTACAGTGATACACAAATAAACCTACAATGAAAGCATCAATCTGTCACATCTACTGACCTCAGGATGTATGCTTTTTGTTTTTTCCATGTGAGACTCAACAAACAACTTTGATGGCAATGGTGGTTCAGGAAAATCAGCAGATTTTACCCTCGGCAGTGGACAATCTGGATGATTCTGACTATTAAAACAAGAACTGTTTTTATGTCACTATTTCTGTCATTATAAATATTGATTAATGTCTAGTTAAATCTGTCATTGACACTGTTAGTGATTGACACTTATAGTGATTGACGCATATAGAGATTGACACTGGTAGTGATTGGCATTTACAGTGATTAACACTTGTAGTGATTGACACTTGTAGTGATTAACACGTGTAGTGATTGACACTTGCAGTGATTGGTATTTACAGTGATTAACATTTGTAGTGATTGACACTTGCAGTGATTAACACGTGTACTGATTGACACTTGCAGTGATTTGTATTTACAGTGATTAACACGTGTAGTGATTGACGCTTGCAGTGATTGGTATTTACAGTGATTAACACGTGTAGTGATTGACACTTGTAGTGATTGGCATTTGCAGTGATTAACACTTGTAGTGATTGACACTTGCAGTGGTTGACACTGATAGTTATTTACACTTGTAGTGATTGCAACATATAGTGATTGACAATTATTGTAACTAACACTTATAGCGATTGACACTTGTAGTGATTGACACTTATAGCGATTGACACTTGTAGTGATTGACACTTGTAGTGATTGACACTTGTAATGATTGACACTTGTAGTGATTGACACTTGTAGTGATTGACACTTGTAGTGATTGACACTTGTAGTGATTGACACTTGTAATGATTGACACTTGTAGTGATTGACACTTATAACGATTGACACTTGTAGTGATTGACACTTGTAGTGATTGACACTTGTAATGATTGACACTTGTAGTGATTGACACTTGTAGTGATTGACACTTGTAATGATTGACACTTGTAGTGATTGACACTTGTAATGATTGACACTTATAATGATTTACGCTTATAGTTATTGACACGTATGGTGATTGACACTTGTAATGATTTATACTTGTAATGACTGACACTTATAATGATTGACACTTGTAATGATTGACACTTGTAGTGATTGACACTATGTATGGGATGTTGGGATTGTAGACAATTGTTCTTCAGGTAAAGTATGATACAGTACTCTGTTACGTCGTCTTAATTCTTTTTCTCTACAATCTCAAGTCTCCTCCGCAGATCATATTAAAAGATTCACATAGTCTTACCAATGCCCAACCGTCGAGGAATTGTTCGTATGTATGTAATATGTACACCAGTCCTTTTTGGCCGTTGTCAGAGACGGTTAGGTATCCGATCCGCTACCCCAAGGTCAGGTAAGTAAGCAGGTCAGTCAAGTAAAATTTTAAACGTGTAAGGGGCATTGAACATATGGTGCTAGATCCCTAATTTAACAGACCAATCGGCACTCGATGTGTGATGTGGTCAAATGTGACAGTCGGCACTCGGTGCGTGATGTGGTCAAACGTGACAGTCGGCACTCGGTGCGTGATATGATCAAACGTGACAGTCGGCACTCTGTGCTTGATGTGGTCAGACGTGACAGTCTGTCTTTACTTCCCAAGACATGGCCATGACCAAGGGAGAGAATCAAATCCGTGCGTCATTCGTGTTCATGGGTACAGCTATGAATCAACCAAACAGCTTGAGTTACTTTTCAGTGAACAAGATCTGCACTAAAACAGTTATATTTCAGGCTCCTTACAAAAAGGTGTCAATGGGAACACAAACACTTCAGAAATATACAAACAAATGATGAACATTACAGAAAACCACACCAGTGTGAAGAGACAGACAGGCAGGGACAGGCAGACACTCAGTTAGGGAAAGTATGGAGTAGACGTACAAGAATCAAGGAACAACAAAACAGAATAGAATATAAGCAATTTGGCTAAAAAATAAATTGTTAAAAGGAGAGGAGAAGAGAAGGAAGGCGGGCAGGCAGGCAGGCGGGCAGGCAGGAAGGAAGGAAGGAAGGAAGGAAGAGAGGAAGGAAGGAAGGAAGGAAGGAAGGAAGGAAGGAAGGAAGGAAGGAAGGAAGGAAGGAAGGAAGGAAAAAGAATCAAATAAATAACAAAAATGAATATAATATAAGAAATGTGGCTACAAAATACATTTTATAAACACATACACCTTGCAAGAACATAAACATTAACATTAGCTTACTTGAATATTTCAAGATCCTCTCTATATTTCTCCATCAGCCTCAAGTACTTTTTCCTATACAATTCCTGGGAAACAAAAACATAATCAAGTTCAGCTGTTTTTTTTTTAATTGGACGGTTGGAGGGGGGGGGGTGTATTGGTCCACATTCCCAGACCCTCTGACTAGTTTGTTGACCTCAGGATCATCGCAGGGATCAGGCTGATATATTGAAGGCTCTACGAGAAGTAAGACGTTTGGGAGATCCAAGTGATTACAGTGAATCTACAACCCATGGTCAGACTGCGAGAATAGCAAGTTAAAAGAGGTGTGGCGCCAAACAAGAGCACAATGCAGGAAGCCAAAATGATTATTGAACCAACACAGAACTGGTGTCGAGAGCCGCTACACGCTGTGGGATTTGCTGAAGAAGGGATCCGAGCATTTATAGACTGAATGGTTCGATGGATCCGAGCATTTATAGACTGAATGGTTCGATGTGCAACAAGGATGATCTGTCGACTAAGTACTCCAGATGTTTGTTTGTCTAAAGAAATAAATGGAGGGGAAAGGGTAAATCTGCCTCATGTAGAAGCAGAATCCAAAACAATGGAGGATCTCCTGAATCACACACACACAAACGCGCACGCACATACACACACACAAACACACACACACACACACACACACACACACACACATATATATATATATATATATATATATATATATATATATATATATATATATGTATATGCAAGAGGCGGTCTAGGTCGCCGCAGGGGCTTAATGGGCTTCAGGTTGGATGATGGCGGGGTAGGGGCATGGTCCTCTACACTGGCCAGTTGGTCTTCAACGTTGACTTCCCATTGAGGAACGTCAACATGTCTAGAAAATCAACATGGGGTTGGGGTTGATCCCAACGTTCTGCAAAGGACATGCAACATTAATATATGCAAGAGCATAGTAAATGTTCTTCTATCTTCATAATCATGTTTGATAGTTGTTCCTTAAGAAATAATGTATCTATCTAAGGTTACGGCATGTTTTACCAGTTCTAGATTTGTAGTTGGTCTCAGGATTAACTGATTCAGTGCGAAACAAACAGTAGGTTTCGACCAAACATGATTCACAAGCGAATGAACAAGTATTAAAATGTGAATTTCTGTTAAATGAGCATTGACAATGCGGAACATACCAAGAAACAAAACAAATTACACTATTTATCGACCTTCTGTTCAAATAGGAGGTCACTTTTTGCGATTTATAATTCTGCACTGAATCAGTAGTAGCCAGTAATCCTAAAGCAACCGTCATGCAGTTTCAAAGATAGTCGCACATCAAATATTGCACTGTACAGCTGGGGTTTAGCTTTCACTTTCTCTTGAGAGAAGAGACTTTAAAGTGCCACGTAAAGAGAGTGAAATTACAATGATGAATCCTCACAGTTAATTGCATAACAAGAGAAATCATTAGAACATGTTCTAAACCACAAACAGTAAAAACTATGGAAACTCACCTTCTTCTTTTCTGGTAGAACTTCCCAATCTTTGGCAAACTCTTGCATTCTTACGTTAGCTTTAACTTCCGGGCGCTTCTTGGCCATTTCCATTATATATAAACCGTAGGATGCTGGAGGTTTTCTTGGCATGCCAGGATACTTTACATGCGAAAATACAAAGGGGGGAAATGAATTTCTTTAAACTAAACAATGAAATGTATGACACTTTATTTATAATTTGGACTATTTGCTGAAATAAATTGTTGTGTTTGTGGTGTGCTTAATTTATAATGGTTTGCTGTGTTTAATTTATATCCTGTGTTTAATTTATGTGTGGTGACATTCCAGCGGTGGCATTTTGTACAGTGTGCCTGAGCGGGCCGTTGTTTGTCGAGACTCCTGTTTTTTCATTTTTCACACATCCGGCAGTGGGGAGCATTTTATGTGATATTCACTGGCATGGGAACGGAGCATAATGGGGACAACCCTTTGCTGTGATATTGGAAACGCGACTAATGACTGTCATTCATAAAAACTGTCATTTACTGCCAATATAGTACCTTGCGGTGTATGGCAGAGAGGTCTTGAGCCTGAGGAATAAAGGCCGCCTGGCTAGTGCAGTCGCCCCGAACTGTGCAGGTTAGGATTTTCATTTTGCCCCCGACAGAAAAAAATCCCACACCTTAACGAGGGATCGAACCCGGGTCGAATCCGGCGTTCTATCCACTCGGCCAGCCGCTCCTCTACATCCTCGACTAATGACTAAGTGTTTAATATATGTATTGTGATTGATTTATAATGTGTTGTATTAAATGTCTTTCTGCTTGCACAAGGCCGGCTTACGCAGTTTGATCACTGTGGCTTCAGCAAACCTTAACAACCGACTACTCTGTGTGTTGAACAACACACGGAAGGCACTGTCTCTTTCAACCATATGGCCAATCTCGAGCATGTGTCTCGCGATCGATGAAGCAGGACTGTTCCGGTGTGTTGATCTGCCTAGGCTACCATCTTCTGTGTATAGTATCTTGTCCACCCAGTTCGGAATGTGTTCCCACACTCTGTTATGTAACTGTCGCTCTGCCTATGTAGATGGCCTCACACCTGCATGTAAATTGGTAAATACAATTCGATTTGTTGTACAAAGCTACAGGTTCTTTAACTGCTGGGATGGGGATCGGTGTGGTTCTGTACCTGATAACCGGAGTTGCAACACAGAATGTTTGCCCGACTGCTGTGATGAGCCGGTCCTGCAAACGTTGCATTACGTCATCTCCTCGGAAGGATACTGGATGAAAACCTTGAGATTAGGGACTGTAGTTTCTTCTGGCTTAGGTTTGGGCTGTTGGCAGTGGCGCTTTATAAATCCTGTGGAATACACATTCAGGTTTAGGGCATTCTTCAGAGTTTCAAATTCCTCTGTCAGTGTGTCCTGGGTGCATATCTTCCTAGCACGGTCAAACAGGGTCCGTACTAGGCCCCGTTTGTACTGGACAGGTGCGAAGCTCTGAAAATTTAAATGTTGGCCAGTCCATGTTTCTTTACGGTACAGCGATCTTTGAATTGTGCCGTCTGCTCTACGTCTCATTAAGATATCTAGAAACGGCAACGCTTCGTTGTGTTTGTGTTCTTTAGACAGAGAGATGTTTTTATGTGCCACGTTCATTGTGGCCTGGAACGACGTTGCTTGTTGCTTGTCTGTGGTGATAATTAGTATATTGTCCACGTAACGACGGTAGAAGGCCAAGTTATTGATGTCTGAAGATCTATTTTCTTCTAAATGTGCCATGAAGATCTCTGCTAGAATAGATCCAAGTGGACTCCCCATGGCCACTCCGTCAATTTGGCGATATGACTTTTTTAGAAAGTTGAATTGAATGTTGGCGACACATAATTTTAATAGCCTCTCTAGGATAGCTGATGGTATGCCTAGTTTTAGTTGTTTGTCTCTAATGCGTTCTCTAATTATATTCACGGTCTCATCTAATGGAACGTTGGTGAATAAGGAGGCAATATCCATGGATGCCATGTGTTTATTATGTATGTCCATAGTGTCCAATAATTCCTCCAGTTCGAATGTATCTCTGAGTGTTCTTGGATCGAAGGACTGTCGTACTGGCTTTAAAATTTTAGCTAGCCATCTCGCCATTCGGTGTTGTGCAGAGTTACCCATGGACAGGATCGGTCTTAGCGTGATGCCGGGCTTGTGAAGCTTGGGTAGACTGTACATCTGAGGAGTTTGGGAGCCACGCGGTGTGAGCGTTTTTGCAGTGGCCTCACTGATGAGTCCCGCATTCACAAGTGACTGGATCTCTTTCCTCATTTTTGCATCCAGGTCCTCCGACTTGTTGACTTTTTGATGTACCCTGAATTTAGATTCATCTGATAATATTTCTTCCATTTTTCTCTGGTAGTCTGACATGTCCATCAGTACTGCACGACTCCCTTTGTCAGGTTTCAATATTACGAGGGTGTTGTTAGCCTTTAACGTCTTTAAAGCAGTAAGGTGTTCGTTGGTCAGCGGACATGTCTGTTTAGAGGGTGTTGTGCGATACTGGTGTTCTGAATCTACCAGTTTGGCCTTCAGTCACCCGACCGACTCAGCAGAAGTAGGTGATAACTTGGAGACTTCATCAAACATTTCAAACTGTGCTTGTGACTCAACACGGTTAATATGTTTGGGTTCTATGCAGAATTTTAATCCGTATCCAAGGGCCTCCGTTTCAATGTTGTTGAGTACGTACTACGATAAGTTCCTCACATACTTCTCTGGGTTGTCTACTGGGTTGACATTACTGTGCGAATATGTGTATATTTCAGATTGAAGGATTTATCTAGTTAATTCACTTTATGTGGTGTGATGTTTGCAGTATGTACCTGACGAGATGCAGTGAAATATGCCAGGCACTAAATCGTGCAATCTATTGTTTGTGTCTTCGTTATTCAAATTTAATTTATAAAGTTTTGTTGTTAATTTATAATAGTATGTGTTCAGTTTGTATTATTTTGTATTTATTTTATAAAGGGTTGTGTTTCATTTATAATGTTTTTTGTTAAATTTATAATGTGTTGTTTCTTATTCAGAGGAGGAAATCGTAGTCGTAGCAGTCGAGTGAGCTCAGTCGTTATAAGTGAATTCAGCTGAACTCAGTTGTTACATGTGTATTCAGTTGTTACAAGTGTACCCTGTCGTTACTAGAGAGCTCAGCCGTTACAAGTGTGTTCAGTCATTGCCAGTGTACTGAGTAGTTACAAGTGAACTCAGTCGTTACAATTTAACTGAATCATTACAAGTGAACTCGGCTAAACTCAGTCGCTACAAAACAAAACAAAAAACAAAACAGTCTGCTGTCATTACAAGTGAACTCGGTTGTTACAAATAAATTCAATTCTTGCAAAATGAAATCAGTCGTTACAAATGAATTCAGCTGAACTCAGTCGTTACAAGTGAACTCAGTCGTTACAAAAAAACTAAGTCATTACAAATTAACTCAATCATCACGAGTGAATTCAGTCGTTACAAGTGAATTCAGTCGTTACAAGCAAACTCAGCACCCGAACACTACTTATGTAAGAATGTGCAAGCGTGGAGAGTAACTATTTGGTGGATACAGCCAGAGACTGTTACTGAAATGGATGTCTGACAGTCAGACGGGGATGGTATTTGATATCCCATGATGTCTGTATCTGTAGTGACTGAAGCTGTGTGATTGTCATATCTCCTGTTTTTGCAATGATTGCAAGTTGCTTTGCTAGTTTTGAGGAGTGGGGGGGGGGGGGAGGGGGAGGAGAAGAGGGGGTAGACATGAAAAAGAGGAGGAAGTTCATTATCATCGTGTGCCATGCCGATAAGCGTGGGCCATCATTTTTCGCCATCTCACTCGATCACCAGAGTCGTGGATCAGCTCAGCGTTCTTGTCTCGACCATCCAACGTGGCCAAGCGATCCAGGTATTTACTTCTCTGCCTGGGAGGACGGTGAGGCGGGAAACTAGAAGCAATGGAGATGTGATGGTGGGCCGAGAGTGAAAACTAAGAAGTACCACTTCCACTCATTTACCTGGGATCTTCACTGAACTGCTACCATAACCAAGCCTGTCCCCATGACACTACAGACTTCAGTGTCTGTCTATCTAAGTGTATCAATGTGAAGATTCATGTTTGTATCACAGCCTCGGATTCTAAGATAAGTAGCACTTTTTGTTTAAATTTTTCATTTTCTCTTCATTGTTCTTATTTTTTCATCTTTTCATTCTTCTCATCCCATTCTTATGCCTCATATAGTCCTGTAGTGTCTTCCCCTCCTTGATTATATGTTGCGGTTTGTGTCTGTATTTGTTTGCTGATGAAGTCTAGTCGCCGCAACGTCCTATATTTTCCGTAAAGCTGCATTAAACTGGTGTTATTTTATATTGTTTACATTTTCACAGCTTTGCCGCAGTACCACTAATCTCATTCATACCTAGATATGTGTATGATTCTGCTTCTTAAGTTGAGTTTCACAAAGGGACATTGGGTGATTATTTTCTTCGTTTAATCTCATTATCGTTGTCTTTCCCCTGTGAATTTTTAGACCTAAATATTGTGGACTTCCATGAAGCCTAAGCTTAGTGAATTGGAAACAAATAGGTATATTTAGCTCCTGTGAAAAGAAACGTACTAAACACAAACACGCTGCACATACCTTACAGGTGAAAATCCAAAATCAGAAGCAATCAATACATATATAAAATGAATAATAAAATAAAATACACACAAATGCGTACAATACGACACACAGTACGGCCGACGTTTCGATTCTTAAAATCTTTGTCAAGGACAGAACAACACAGATAGATAAAACAACGAAATAAAAAAAAAAAGCCAGTTGCGAAGGTACCCTTTGGCTGCAGAGTTTAAGTATAGTAGGTTGCCAGATAGGATTTAGGTCGCCAAAAATATGGGAACGGTCTGATATGAAAATATAGATGTGTGGAGACAGTTAGGTATGAATATATGGGGGGGGGGGGGAGGGGGACAGCATAGTAATAGACAGTGTAAACAGTTGGAGAAGATGGCACAGTTATACAGTGGTATCCGCAACAGTATTGATACCTGCTGGATGGACGCATCCCAGAGAGTTGATTAATCGGCATTCAATGTTTAGCCTAATGGAGCTGTTGGAGAAGCAAGGTTTCAATGCAGTGACACATACATCGTGGACTCCATTATGGATGGAGGAATTAAAATGGTAGGGGACAGGTTTGTCAGCGCCCTGATTGATGTCTCTGAGGTGTCCTCTAAAACGGTCAGCAAGGCGTCTGTCAATTTGGCCAATGTATTTCATGTCACATTGTTTGCAAATGATAACATATATCAGATTGCGGGATGTGCAAGTGAAAGAATGGATCTCCTTGTAAGGTATGTGCAACGTGTTTGTGTTTAGTACGTTTCTTCTCGCAGGCGCTAAATATACCTATTTGTTTCCAATTCATATTGTTATATCCTGCTGCAGCTGCTGCTTTTTCTTCTAAGCTTAGTGACATGTATCAACAGAGGTCGTACGGTACAAGTACAGTCAGCAAGAACAGGCTAGATTAGAGTTAACAATAGAATAGTTACATTCACCATGAAAGCTTGATATAGGACGAGACAGGTAAAATGTTGATGATAACTTAGCTGTTCAATGATAATTAGAACGAGGGACACAAGAAAGGGAAAGCACTCGATAGGCTATCAAAACATCACGTGACAAGGCGGAGGTAACGTCACAAGCAAGAAGCGTCTAGATCTTTAGTTAAGCCAAGGGTGCGAGTTGGAGCGGTTGTGAATTGAATACGGTCGTTTGAAACCTCAAATAAGTTATATAAATATTACCAGCAAGTTTGCTACGATGTATTGCGACAGGCTAGCTCAGCTAACCAAGTGGTTGTGATTAATGCAGATCAAATGGAGCTACGCTTCGTCTATCAAGGTCCAAAAATTGCCAGCCAGCACCGTACGTTGGACTCTTAGAAAATTGATTATTTGGTTGTTTCGGGATTTGAAATTTAAATATTGAGCACAACCCACTACTGGCAACGCTGATCGTATTCTGGTATTCTGGTATGAACCTAAGGCCTATCCACGTCAATATGGAAGCACTATACTCGAGTTTCGCTCTCGTTTGAGCTCGTCAGTAGTGCATATCCCTGACCGGATCCGGAAACAAGCCCCGGCTCACTGGCATGTGAGGGACGCAGAGGTGTTTCCAAGGCACCAGGGCCAGGTTATATACTGGCCAAGACCTATTGACGCGTCCTCGTCGAGCGTCCTGGGCAACAGGTCCCTTCGGGGTCCTGGCTAAGGTCAGTAGGATCGCCGATTCCTCCGAAGTCGGAGAGTGTCTGCCTGTACGGCGAGGAACCACCAGTCTGCACACCAATAAGCCAGACATGGGACAACGGATACTCACGCAAACCTCAAGTCCTGTATGACATCACACTGGTGTTGGACAACAGGATGCCTTCATCCGACATACAGGACTTCGCGTTGGAGCTGAAGCCAACGAACACAAGCAAGCAAGCAAGCAACTGGCATTTGAACCGGGTGTGTAACCACGCGGCACACGCTGGACACACCAAATTATCATAACAGAATATCACTTAGAAAATTAACGGTGTGATTTTGTAAAGAAGTAGCAGCTTCGAAACGATAGCGACAGACACAGAATTACTACTATTAATAGCAGTCGGTGCACGATTAAATTATGAAGTCCTTCTACCCTCCGACCTACAGGAGTATGATGTGACTGTGGCCGACTGTATGATGGAACATTGTCATGAATAATTGAGTTGAGTAGAGTTAAGAACCGACATCACTGCACTCAGGGCATTCCCATACGTTCTCCGTCCCCTCATTCAACAGCCAGCGAAGAGTCATACTATTAATCGTTCCCACCGCTATCTGATTAAAAGTTCTCCTGGTCTTCCTTCTCAGTTTTGAGATTCTTCCAGAACCCCTGCCGATCCCCCGCAATTTAATTCTTTCCACATATGAGTTCTCAATCTGTTCCTTCGCCTTCTCCACCTGGTCCCACAAACGCACGACCACCTCCCCCTTGTCCATAGGCAAACTACCACCAAGAGGTGCATTCCCTGCTAGTCTATTAGGCTGTTCATTCCCCCATACCCCCGCATGTCGGGAGCAACATATCCATACAATTCTCAAAATCTGTGACCTCTGAAGCGACGAGAGCCATTCCACACGATACTTCCTTTCTCCACCTTACTAAGCATACTCTTTGAATCCGTAATGAATACAACGTGTGTTGCAGTGGTCACCTCTAGCCACCGGAATGCCGCTGTTACTGCCTCCACCTCCATTCTCATGCTGGAGGTCGTAGTCTCATACGCCAGACTCTCCTTTTTCAAGACAAGCACATTAACCTTTGCAATAAAGCCCCAGCACTACGTCTGTTTCTCACCACTGACCCATCAGTGTAGATGACTATGTCACATTGATGTGTGTTTCTCTGGATCAGCTGTTGCACTTTAAACGCAGTGCGGCCCGCTGCCCATTCTCTGCACTCACGACCCAGTGTCATGAATAAAACAAAGGTGATCTGTTCTAGGACGTCAGGTTGTTCTTTTGTACAGTGATTACTTGTTGTGTTTTCGTGAAGTGTCCGTGCATCATAACGAGCCTGATTAAATCTCCAGCACCAATGCTCGTTATGATGCACTGACACTCTTCACGAAAACACAACATGTAATCATTGTACAATAGAACAACTTGATGTCCTAGAACAGATCATCTTTGTTTTATTCATGACAATGTTCCATCATACAGTCGGTCACAATCACATCATGCTCCTGTAATTCGGAGGGTAGAAGGACTTCATAATTTAATCGTGCACCGACTGCTATTATTATTAGTAATTCTGTGTCTGTCGCTATCGTTTCAAAGCTGCTACTTCTTTACAAAATCACGCCGTTAATTTTCTAAGTGTCCAACTTACGGTGTTGGCTGGCCATGTTTGGGCACACTGCGCAACTGACCTTGATAGACGAAGCGTCGCTCCGTTTGATCTGTATTCATCACAAACACTTGATTAACTGAGCTAGCCTGTCACAATACATCGTAGCAAACCTGCTGGTAATATTTATATAACTTATTCGAGGTTTCAAACGACCGTATTCATTTCACAACCGCTCCAACTCGCACCCTTGGCTTAACTAAAGATTTAGATCAGTGTTTCCCAACCTTTTTTGTGCTATGCCCCACCTAAGCCTTTCTAAAATTCTTATGCCCCCCCCCCCAACATGTACATTATTTTTAATATTCAAAAATTTAAATGTTCACTAAAGAAACTTGAATGATAGGTTTTAGGAAGAAATCACTAGGACATTATTGAGCAACCACAGTAAGTAAATTTTCAAAACATATCATGGAGAACTGAAATTCAAGTGCAAAATAATTTTAATGAAAGATTTTTCTGTATTATTTTAATTATCAGTAATTATTTATTATTTAAATTTAGTGAGATCCTTGCGCTTGATGCTTGCTGCAAAGAGATCTTATGTCAGGTTCCAATTTAGTTAACTTCAGTCTCAAGTCTCCCTGTTTTGTTATATCCAGCCGATTTCTTCCATTTTCGAATACCCCCCCCCCCCTTAACAATCGAATTGCCCCCCAGTTGGGCGTGGGCCCCACGTTGGGAAACACTGATTTAGATGCTTCTTGCTCGTGACGTCACCTCCGCCTTGTCACGTGATATTTTGATAGCGTACCGAGTGCTTTCCCTTGCTTGTGTTCCTCGTCCTAATTATCACTGAACAGCTGAGTTATCATCAACATTCTCCGTGTCTCGTCCTATATCACGCTTTTATGGTGAATGCAACTATTCTATTGTTAACTCTAATCTAGCTTGTTCTTGCCGACTGTACTTGTACCGTACGACCTCTGTTGATACATGGCACTTAGTTTGTCTTGCATCTGATTTCCTGTGTGTGATAGGAAATCCAAGACAGCAAGTTGCTTTGCTTGAATCCTTTGAATGTAATTTCTGGCTGTAATTGTTAATGTCTTTATAATGCGGTCTACAGCCAGTACGAATACTACTGTTGAGAAAAGGCATCTCTGTCGCACTGCTGTTTTTTTTTTCGAATCTGTCTATGTGTTTCCTTGGTAAAGAAATCTATATTTCATGTGTTCGCTTTATTAAGTGATTGATTTTCTGTGGAATTTCATTGTGCTATATTACATTCCAAAGGAATTCACTATCAGTGTAATAGAAAAACTTTATATTATTCATAAATTAAATATAACGTTACGAATTCAGTTCCATGTCGTACTCATTATTAAGCGTAATTTGACTTTCTCGTCAGCACAGGATCTGTTTTATCGAAAGCCTGCCTGTTCATCCCTTAGTTGTTCATCTCTTAATCTCTCCAGAATGATCCTGTCTAAACGTACTCATCTAAACTGTTCACTCATTCAGTGCCCTTTTCTTTGGCAACTTCTCAAGATAAGTTTAGTTTAGTTTAGTTAAGCCGACGGATCAACATCACGACACACGGGTGTAACCCATAAGTGCTCCCGGTACTTCAATTTTAATTCACCCTTATTCGCGCTGTATCTCGGTGTGCATGACCTTGACCGGAATAACGTTGTCGGTCTGCAGCAAATGGTTTAGTTATGTGTGTGAGTTGACCTGAATATTTCAGTGGTTGTATATTCTTGTTGCCGGTCTCTCTGGCTGTGGGGTTACAACACTTTCTCTCTGTAATCCCGTTTATCACGCAGAGTCTCGTAGCGGAGCGAGAGCTGAGGCGGTTCGACCCCCGCTCGTGACTTGCGGGATACTGAGCCGGCCGCTCAGAAAGCAATGGCAAACTACTGAGCGTAATCTTGCCAAGAGATCAACATACAGCTGAAAGATGCTGATGTTGACAGCTAAGTCCTGTAAAGGATATGCTAAAATAAAAAAAAATAAAAAAAAAAATACTCTTGTTAGGGTTAGGGTTAGGGTTAGGGTTAGTAAAATTCATGACTGCAGAAAGCCAACGTAAAAATGTACTACACACACTGTGTTACCGTTCGTCGCTCCTTTTTCGCGCCATGTCGCGCCATGACACGCACTGAAAAACACTTTAATTGAACGGAGATCCCCCGCCAGTGCTATATATAGCTGCTAACTACGCTATATATAGCTGCTAAAGCTAAATATAGCCTCGTGACGTCTGTTGCGGTGAATTAAAATTGAAGTATTGTGCTCCCTTCTACTCCTAACTCAAGCCTGAGTTCGGAGAATCTCAGCTTAGTGCACGAACCTCGCAGCTCCGTCGAGGATCCTGAAATACTTTGGGTAGATGTTTTAGCTTGAAATTATGCCCGGGTAGCGTCATTGTTTTCATATACCTTACAGGACGTTGCTGTCAACACAAGCATCTTTTAGCTGCCGTTGATGTATTAGGCAAAATTACGCTCAGTAGTTTGCCATTGCTTTCTGAGTGACCGGCTCACATACCCCGTAAGTTACCAACGCGGCGAGAACCGCTACTGATTCTGGCGCAGGTTACGTTACTCACGAGAATATACGGGATTACGGAGAAAGACGTTAACTCCTAGGCCAGGAACTCTTCTCTCGACAACCTCGTCTCGAGTCTGCTGTATTTCTTCAGTCTCCGAAATTGCTAAATAATTTGTGCGGCGCTTCAGTGGGAATGTACTGTGGATGGATATAACGTTAATTCGTTGTTGGGTTGGAAACAAATTGATTATAGCCCTGTCCCATTACTTTTCAGGCGGACCTTGCATGATCGCAAGCATTTACATGACAACTTTCTAATTATGTTACTACCTGATGTCTCTGCCTTCTCCTCGTTGTCTTATCTGTCAGTTGTTTATACTTCTTCTTGAGTCTGTTCACAGCTTTTGTTTTGATCTAATATATAAAATAATAATAATAAATAAATAAATAAATTCCAATTCCCACAATAAAATTGTTACAAAACGTATATCTCTAGCAGGAAATAACGCGCCTAAATTAAGTTATAAGTTTTAATTACGTATTATTATTATTATTTTACCGGCTTCGTGGCCGAGGAGTTAGCAGCTTTCTCCGCTAACCCCGAATACTCTCGTCACGTGACGCGACGAGAATTAGCAGTGGTTCGAATCGCAAAAGTGACTTATGAGAGTATGGAGCCGGTCGCTCAGAAAGTCGTGGCGTGCTGATGAGCGTAATCTAGCCTAGGAATCAACATACAGCTGAAAGATGCTGGTGTTGACCGCAATATCCTGAAACAGGATGGAAACGCGGGAAAAAAAAAAAAAATTATTATTATTATTATTATTATTATTATTATTATTATTATTATTATTATTAATAGATTATTTGGTTGTTTCGTTTCAGTAGTGCATATCCCTGACCGGATCCGGAAAGAAGCCCCGGATCACTGGCATGTGAAGCGGGTGTGTAACCACGCGGCACACGCTGGACAAACGAGAGCGAAACTCGAGTATAGTGCTTCCATATTGACGTGGATAGGCCTTAGGTTCATACCAGAATACGATCAGCGTTGCCAGTAGTGGGTTGTGCTCAATATTTAAATATAATAATAATAATAATAATAATAATAATAATAATAATAATAATAATAATAATATACGTATTTTTGGTCACGTGTGTATAGCAACCTACAAGAGACAATGTCTTTATGTACAGTGATATATCCTAAATCCTCTAAAAGTACTGGAGAGTTTTGGCCATTATATATCATAACTTTAGGAAGGGAAACTCCCAATTGCACCTCCTAGTGGTAGAGGATATAAAACACACTATGCCGATGTGGAAGGTAATGGGAAACCACCACATTATCTTCCAAATATTTCATTATCTCTAATTTTAGAGGCAGTGAACGACGGTAATGGTCGTCTTAGGGCATATTCGTTCGGTAGGGACAGTCAGACACCAGACCGCCATCCAGCTACTGATGGCAAAATCAAAACGAACATTTAAAATAGGAACATGAAATGTTAGGACACTAAACTAAGTTGGGAAAGTGGAACAATGCTATAAGAGAAATGGAAAGCATGAAAATGAATATCCTAGGCATAAGTGAGATGATGTGGAAGGTATCGGTTAAAATTATAACTGATAAACACACAATAATTTATTTTGGAGGGATATACGCGAAAAAGCAGTAGGACTACTATCTTATATTTAACAAAAATAGCCAAGTTATTTAATGGATACTGGTGTGTTTCAAATAGAGCTATTATGGTCAAAATCAAAGGTAAACCAATATAAATATTATACAAGTATATGCACCACCAACAAGCTGGCGTGATGAAGACATACAACACTTTTACGATAAAGTAGACATGGCAATGTCTCAAATTAGATCACAAGAAATTAACTCAATCGTTACAAATTGACTGAGTCGCTACAAGTAAACTCAGCTGGACAAGCATACTCAGGCCACCAACACTACTTATGTAAGAACGTGCACGCGTGGAGAGTAACTATTGGGTAGATACAGCCGAGGGTTTTACTGAAATGGATGTCTGACAGTCAAACGGGGTGGTATTTGATATCCCATGATTTCAGGATATTCATCTTTGCTTTATTGACTACACAAAGGCTTTTGATAGAGTTAGACATGTCAACATGATAGAGATGCTTGCAGATCTACAAATTGATGGGAAAGACATTAGACTTATAAAAAACATATATTGGAAACAACAAGCTGCCATAAGGATTGATAATGAAGTGGGACAATATCAGCCTATTAAGAGAGCTATGAGACAGGGATGTGTGATGTCTCCAGATCTTTTTTCCCTATACAGTGAAAATATTTTCAGAAATGTAGAAGATATGAATGGAATCATCATTGGAGGACAAAACATCAATAACATTAGATATGCAGATGATACAGTATTGATTGCAGACAATGAGCAGAATCTGCAACAATTAGTAAATGCGGTTGTTGTACACAGTGAGCAACTGGGCTTAGAATTAAATTGTAAAAAGACACAGGTTATTGTAGACACTAGAAAGAACGAAATACCACAATGTAATATACAAGTAAATGGGACTATTCTTCAACAAACGAATCGGTACAATCATCTCGGAACAGTCATAACATCTGATGGGAGATGCCTTGAAGAGATTAGAACAAAAATCGCCATGGCGAAAAGCAAACAGTCAAAATATTTTGAAGTTGACTGCTACGTCCTGTAAAGGATATGCAACTAACTGTCTTAAATTAAAAATTAATAAACTGTGATATTTTGCATTTTTAGGCTCAGTTTCTAATTCATAGTTATGGTTATTATTGCTCGTAAATTCTCCGCGATAAATAATAGCCTGAAATCTGTTAGTGTCCTTCATAGAAAGTGAATGTCAAAAAAAAAAAAAATCTGTCATCTACTGCCTATAGGGCAGGGAGGTCTTGAGCCTGTGGAAATAAGGCCGCCTGGCTATGCAATCGCCGCGAACTGTGCGGGTTAGGATTTTCTTTTTGCCCCCGACAGAAAAATAACATCAACACCTTCCCGAGGATTAAAACGCGGGTCTCCCGAAAGAGAACCCTGCGTTCTTATCCACTCGGCCAGCCGCTCCGCATGTTCTAGCATATAATTCCAGCCTTGCAGCTAAAGGTTCCTTGATTGTATTTTTGTGAATCGTACCCTTGACAAAACTTTAAAGTCATATTTTGGCACTATAGTTAGCCGTCAGTTAACAATCCACATTGATAATGAGTAGTTCTGACATATCAATCGATGGATAATCAGCCGATATACATATTTTACAGTCATACCATTTCAGTACCATTATTCTGCGCATACACTAATTAATGAATGTTTGTAGTCTATTAATAATTTTGTAAGTCGTTCTCCGTGTCTTTGATCCAATCTGTAGTAGTTGATTTAACATTGGAGGTAAATATTCTAAATTTACTGCTAAGTTTAATTTCTTCTGATTTGCGAAGATTTTCTAGCGCTTTGAATGCTACTCTTGCCTTTTGCATTCTTGTTTTAATTACTCTCTCTCTCTCTCTCTCTCTCTCTCTCTCTCTCTCTCTCTCTCTCTCTCTCTCTCTCTCTCTCTCTCTCTCTCTCTCTCTCTCTCTCTCTCTCTCTCTCTCGCTTACCCACCCTTTGTCTACATTACTACTACCTAAACAGATGTGTGATTCCTCCTCATGAGTCTCATGAGTTGAGTTTTCACAAAGGAGATTATGTGATTATTTGCTCGGTTTAATCTCATTGTCGCTGTCTTTCTTTCCCCTGTGAAGTTTTAGACCTAACTTTTGTAACCTCCCATCAAACTTGTACTTGCATGTGATTTCATGTGTGTAATAGGAGTGCAGGGTCGTCGGTGAAGTCCAAGACTCAAGTTGCTTTGTCAGTCCTTTGTTTCATTTCTGACGGCAGTTATTGTTCTCTTTGTAATGCAGTTTATAGTGAGCACGAATTGTAATGGGGACAAAAGGCATCTCTGCCACACATCGTTTGTTATTTTAGATGTGTCTATTTGTTTCCTTAGTAAAGATCTCTACGTATGTGTTGCCCTTATTAAGTGATTGATTTTCTGTGGAATTCCATTGTCAAATTCAATATAAAGCTGAGAATTCAGTTTAATGTTATGCTCCATTATTATGCGTGATTTGACTACCTCAGCAGCACAGGATCTGTTTGATTATTCGTCTAAATTATTTACACCTTCAAAGCTCCATTCTTAGGCAACATCTCAAGATATCCTCCTCTTCACTCTGTTGATAATTATTCGGTCTCCGAGATTCGGCTAAATAATGTGTGCAGCGCTTCAATTCAAGTGTCTATTTTGGCTTTATGATCTGGTTAAAAGATACACATAAATAAAATATGCAACAGCAATTTTAGCCTCATAGTTAATGAGCTATAAAAAGTTACATACTATGAGCAACTCTTCAATAAAATAGGAATCCAAAACGTCCTGAGACTGACCGCACGGAAGCCAGCTTGTTAACTAACACCTTAGTTATACCTTTTCAGGCACACCTTGTACGATTGCAGACATTTATATGACAACCTTCGAGTCAGTTATTACCTGGTATTTCTGCTTTGCCATTCGTATCCATTTGAGTTTCCTTTCATCTGACAACTTTTCATACTTATCCTTGAGTCTTTTCACAGCTTCCGCATTGCTCAACTGTATTAAAAACAGTAATTATTAAATTAAAGTTCCCGCAAATGAGTGGCACCTTACAGTCTTGACAGACCAAAGTATGTGAGTTGGAATTTGGCCAGAATTCCATCACAATGCCTGGGCAGAGCTTCAGAGAACATGTGGTGCCTAAACGACATGTTCCCTCTCTCGGCCTTGCCTAATTTAATCCAGAGGAGTGGGTAACCAATACGCCTGGAACAAGGGAGGCTGCAGACGCTTGCGGCTCAGCGTCAAACCTCCGAGACCTCGCCTCCGCGAGCAGGGGCGAGTGGTGGCCAGACCCTGGAACCCAAGGAACTCGACTTAGATGCGTTCAGCCATGTCCCACAGGTGAGGGCCTCGTACGCGCCTGGACGCGTAAATCTGTCAATCACAAGTGTCTGGACCTGTGTAAAGCGTTTACTACCGTCAGACTCGTGCGGATCCCACGACTACTGGGAATAGGCCCGCCGGAGATATCGCCGGAGATTTTGCTCGTCTATTGCGAGCAAATCTCCCATTCTCCCAGTGATATACAAGAGAATATACAAGATAGTGTACAGTGATGTACAAGAGAGTGTACATTATTATACAAGAGACTGCATGATGAGATGAGATGAGATGAGACTGCGTACAGTAATATACAAGAGACTATATGTGTACAGTGATATACAAGAGAATGTGTAGAGTGATATACAAGAGACTATATGTGTTCAGTGATATAAAAGAGACTTTATAGTGATATAAAAGAGACTATATGTGTACAGTTATATACAATAGACTGTGTACAGTGATATGCAAGATACTATATGTGTACTGTGATACACAAGAGAGTGTACAGTGATATACAAGAGACTATCTACAGTGATATAAAGATACTATATGTGTACAGTGATACACAAGAGAATGCACAGTGATTACCAGAGACTAGATGTGCACAGTGACATACACGAGACTATATGTGTACAGTGATACACACGAGACTATATGTGCACAGTGATATACAAGGGACTATCTACAGTGATATACAAGATACTGTATGTGTACAGTGATACACAAGAGAGTGTACGTGATATTCATGAGAATATATGTGTACAGTGATACACAAGAGAATGTACAGTGATTACCAGAGACTAGATGTGTACAGTGATATACACGAGACTATTTGTGTACAGTGACATACACAAGACTATATGTGTACAGTGATATACACGAGACTATATGTGTACAATGATATAGAAGAGACTATGTGTACAGTGATATGCAAGCGACTATATTGTACAGTGATATACAAGAGGCTATGTGTGTACACTGATATACAAGAGACTATATGTGTACAGTGATATACAAAAGACTATGTGTACAGTGATATACAAGAGACAATAAGTTTACAATGATATACAAGAGACTATATGTGTACAGTGATATACAAGAGACTATGTGTTCAGTGATATACAAGAGACTATATGTGTACAGTGATATACAAGAGACTATATGTGTACAGTGATATACAAGAGGCTATATGTGTGCAGCGATATACAACAAGATATTGTACGGTGATATACAAGAGACTATATGTGTACAGTGATATACAAGATAGTGTACATTGATATACAAGAGACTATACGTATAAGTGATACACAATAGACTTTATGAACAGTGATATACAAGAGATTGTATGCACAGTGATATACAAGAGATTATATTTGTACAGTGATACACAATATGCTATATGTCTACAGTGATACACAAAATACCTACAATGAAAGTATCAATTTATCACAGTTACTGACCTCAGAATGTTTGTTTGGCTTTTCCATGCGAGAATCAACATACAGCTTTGATGGCAATGTTGGTTTAGGACAACCGAAAGATTTTACCACAGGCAGTGGATAATCTGGATGTTTCTGTCTATTAAAACAAGAACTATGTTTTATATCACCATTTCTGTAATTATAAATATTGATTAATGTCTGATGGTAAACTACCTTCTTTACAGATACAAAGAAAATTATGTTTTACGGTCTCATCAAAAATCGGAATAACGGCGTAAATGGGTGCTCCTTAGGAGCAGCCTCGAACGGTAGGGATAGTCATGTGCACCATGTGACTCCAGACCGTCGGCAGGCTACTGAGTGCACAAGATTACTATCATTAAAAGTGGGAACTTGGAATGTTAGAACAATGAGTGCAGATGGAAAATTAGAAAACATCAAACAAGAAATATAGAAAGCGAGAAGATTAATATATTAGGAATGTGCGAGACGAGATGGAAAGGGTCAGGGATCAGGACAGGAGAGGATTGTAAGATTATTTATTCAAAGGGAGAAGAACGGCAAAGAGGTGTACCCATTATATTGGATCGGCAATCATCAATTTTTGTTAAAGGATTTTGGGCTGTCTCAGACAGAGTTCTATTAGTAAAATTAAACGGAAGACCTTTTAAAATAAATGTCATTCAAATATATGCTCCAACAAGTGACAACAGTGAAGAAAGTATAGAGGAATTTTATAATGATATGGAGTCTGCATTGAAGAACTATAAAACACCAGAAATAAATATCATAATGGGTGATTCAACGCAAAAGTAGGAAATCAAGGCGGAGAATGCAGTGTTGGCAACCATGGTTTAGGAGAGCGAAATGAAAGAGGATATAAACTTGTAGAATAGGCAAAAGAACAAGAAATGGTTGTAGGAAACATCTGGTTTAAACAGCATCCTAGAAGATTATGGACATGGAGGAGTCCAGACAGCAGGATTAAAAACCAGATATATTACATCCTGATTAGCTGAAGGTTTCGAAATGCGTTAAACGTCGTAAAAACAGTTCATAATGCAGACTGTTACAGTGATCGCAGATTAATTACGGGCACATTGACGGTAAAGTTAAAGAAAGTCAAGTACACAACATTAAACGCTTAATATAATTTGTGCAAATTGAAAAATGACAAAGAAATACAAGATAGTTTTAACATAGAAGTGAAGAACAAATTTGATTTATTGTCTGATCTAGAGATCCTATTTCAAGATGTGGATTTCCATGGGAAATGTTGAAGAAATAAATCAGTTTGGCAGAAGAAAAACACTATTCCAAAATTTTAAAAAGTCGGTCGTAAGACATGGGTGACAGAAGAAATTTTACAACTAACGGAAAGAAGAAGACAGAACAAAAATAATCCTGCCAAATATGAAGAAATTCACAGAAAAATCAGAACATTATGTAAGGAGGCAAAAGAAGCAAGGCTCGAGAAAAATTGTATAGAAATTGAAAACCAATACAACAGTAACAATACCAAACTAATGCACAAGAGAATTCATGAGCTTACTAATCAAAGAAAACGTACATAAGCAGGTTGCCTAAAGACAAAAGATGGAAAAATTATAATAGAAAAAGATCAGATTTTACATGTATAGTCATATTATGTGAAAAACCTTTATGATGATAACAGAGAAGAACAGTATGATATTCTAAATAATAACGAAAGACCATCAATTTTGAAGATGGAGTTTCAGAGTGCTCTTAACCATATGAAAATTGGCAAGACCCCCGGTTCAGACAGAATTACAACAGAAATGATTAATGCTTTAGAACAGTGGTTCTCAACCGGTGGGATATCCTTTCCCCCCCCCCCCCCCTCAGGGGAGAATTTTAGGGTTTCCAGGTGAGGAATTAAGATGATTTCAAGACCGCATTAATACAAGAACCCATTACTTGATATTGTTTTTCCCTCTATATTTTACGGTTCTGTACTTCTCGCCCTAATGAAGTTCGTTTTATAACCTAAGTAGACCCGCAAATCAATTTTTATGAAGTCTTGACTTGTTCTAGTATCTGTTATTAAATTTAGCTTCCATTTTTATGTATAATGTGTAAGGGTGGGGGGGGGGGGATTTATAGGGAGGAAATTCGAAAGGGGGAATTACGTTATGAACATATGGTAAAGGGGGACATGGACCAAAAAAGGTTGAGAACCACTACTTTCGAATATGGAATAGATGAATTTACCAGACTGCTGAATATAATATACTAGCTGACCCTGCCCGGCTTCGCCCAGTCCCTGGTGGGGAGCATCTCATTTAATTCATATAAGTAGTCATATAAGTTCCCGTTCCCGTTACCGACTATCTGTCTGTCTGTCTGTCTGTCTGTCTGTCTGACCCGGCCCGACATCGCCCAGCTCCTGGTGTGAAGCATCTCATTTAATTTATATAAGTAGTCATATAAGTTCCTGTTCCTGACTGTCTATCTGTCTGTCTGTCTGTCTATCTGTCTGCCTGACCCTGTCCGGCTTCATTAAATTCATACAACAACAAAAAATGTAACTTAAAAGAACGTTCTACCACACACCATCCATTATTTTTAATGAAAACTCTTTCTAATCACCTGCATGACTACAGTAACATCTTAAGCAAAAAAAGATGAGTTACAATGTTATGCATTGTGCATCATTTTTATGAAAACTTTGAAAATGCCTTACAGATTGTATCATTATTTATTATAACTCATATGCCGGTAAATAACTATGGACAAAGAGTTTATAAATCTTTGAAAACGATGCCACAATATGACTATAAGTTATACAGAAAAGTTATGCCCCTTGAAATAACTTTTACAGAGTTAGGTCCCCTGAGATATATGAAATTATGATGAAAAATGAAAAATGAAATAATACTGAGTAAGCAGGCGATTTCACACTAACAAAATATCACAGTTGACAGCTCTGGAATGAAAGGAAGGCGTGTAGAAAATTTCATCTCAATCGGATGGGCCGTTCGCGAACAAATAAAGGACATACATACATACAGAGATACATAAATACGGACGCACATCCTAATTTATATATAAGATGATACAGGTGACATACCTCATGAATTATGTAATTATGTATTTATTGCAATCCCAAAGACATCAGGAGCCTTGGAATGTGATCAACATCGAACAATTAGTATAGTGAGTCACATCACGAAGATTTCGCTAAGAATTATCATGCAAAGAGTTTGGAAGAACATACAACCTGAAATAGGAGAAGACCAATGTGGAATCGTAGACGTAAATGCTGTGTATATACTGAGAACAGTAATTGAACGTTCTATAGAAGTAAACAAATATCTACACCTTTGATTTATTTACAACACAAAGGCGTTCGATAAAGTGAGACATATCGACATGATAAGGATGCTTGAAGATCTACAACAACAAAAAAGACATTAGACTTGTAAAAACATATATTGGAAACAACAAGCTGCCAAAAGAATTGATAATGAAGTAGCTCAATATCAGCTTATTAAGAGCGGTGTGAGACAGGGATGTGTAATGTCTTCAGATCTTTGTTCCTTGTACAGTGAAAATATTTTCAGAAATATGGAAGATGTGGAAGGAATCATCATTGGAGGACTATACATCAATAACATTAAATATACGTATGATAAAACCTTGATTGCATACAATGAACAGGACTTGCAACATGTAGTAGATGCGGTTGTTGCACACAGTGAACAACTAGGGTTAGAATTGAATTGTAAGAAGAAACAGATTATGGTTGTCACTGGGAAGAAAGAAATACCACAATGTAATATACAAGTAAATGGGCATATTCTTAAACAAGTGAATCGGTACAGTTATCGCGGAACAGTCATAACATCAGATGAGAGATGCCTTGAAAAGATTAGAAAAAGAATTGCCATTGCGAAGGTAGCCTTTTTGCAAGATGAAAAACATACTGACCAATATAAAAAAAAAATATCAATTGAAACGAGAAAAAGAGTGTTGAAGTGCTTCATAGAACCTGTACTTTTTTTTATGGATGTGAAGCATGGACAATGAGTAGACAAGCTGAAAAACATCTGATGGCAGTGGAAATGTGGTTTCTGAGAAAAATGCAAAGATTGCCATGGACAGGCAGAAAAACCAATGAACAAGTCCTTCAAGAAACAAATGAAGATCGTAAACTGATTAAAGTCTACGTCGTAGACAGTCAAATTTTTTTTTTTTTTTTTTTTTTTTTTTTTTTGGGGGGGGGGGGGGGGCATGTTATGAGAAGAAATGAATTGGAGAACTTGGTGACAACTGGCAAGATGGAAGGGAAGAGACCAAGAGGAAGACCGAGAAGTAAATACCTGGATGGCTTGGCCACGTGGCATGGTCGAGACAGAAACACGGAGCTGATCCACGACTCTGGTGATCGAGTGAGATGGCGAAACATGATCGCCAAGCTTATCGGCATGGCATATGATGGATGGATGGATGGATGGATGGATGGATGTCTAGGTATACTAGCATTGACACTTCTAGTCATTGACACTTGTGGTGATTGTCACTTGCTGTGACTGACACTTGTAGTTATTGACACTTATAGTGATTGACACTTCTTCTTCTTCTTTTCGTTCATCCGGAGTGTTTTTTCAGATGTGATTGCGGTGTGTCAAGTTATGTGCCCTTGGGCCGAAACCCGTAGGCCAACACATCCGACTACAGCGTGCTTTTTTGACCAGGTAGCATTCCTGGGAGACTCACTTTTGTGGTGCCATCTACAACCCAGCTGGCCAAGTTGAAACGGTCGAAGACATCGGTCATCCCTCAAAGGAAGGCAGGGACAGTCCATAGCATTTTCCGCCATCCAAGGTTGCTTCCATAATTGCAGGGCCGACACATAGCGCCCTGGTCCTGGGCTTACCGAGGGAATCGTCACGTCCTGCTCATGGCTGCTTTAAATCCTCACTTCAATATATTGGGTGCCCCTTCACCACGGGCCGCTCCCTCACAAACCAGGCCAGTCTGCAGACGGTATCCACTCAGCGAATTTTCGGTTCGGACATGTGCTTGTCTCTGTGCCCTTCAGAGCTGTTCCAGGCACGAAGGACATTAGGAGAACTACCTAGTCAGAGCTGTTCCGAACAAGAGCGGCATTCGAAAACAAGGTAGATTTTCCTAGCACGAGGGATGACTAGTTAAGAGCTTTTCCGGTCACGAAAGACATTTCACTCGGACGTAGTTGCGTAGTGCCATTTTTATTTTGCCGCCCGTAGGCTGACACTTCCGGCTTCAGCGGGCATTTTTATTGAGGTTAGCCTTCCTCAGGTTCGAGACAAGTTAGACTCTTATTTCGACTTCCATACAGTAAGCTTTTCCTTTGGTCTGCCACGTAATGGGTTCGCAAGCCAGGCGTTCCATTTCGTGACATCGAGACAATTTTCCACCTTTGACTACACTCACTCCATGAGTACGGTTAGAGACTTTCATCGGAACGTGCGACCGAGGTGTTTTTCCACTTGTTAGTACTCGCTCACGAGGTAGGCTACATGTGCTGCCGGCTCAGCACCTTACCTCCGTACAGCAGTGAGCGAAAAACGGCCAGGCCCTCTCATCCGGGGATCCCTCTTATCCCCCAGCTGAGAGCCTTCGGACAAGTATCTGAACTGGGCATGTAGCGTGCCCAGTATCTCACCTCCATTTATCGGTGGAGGCGTTTGTGTAGGTATCTGGACCAAGATTGTGGCTTCGTGCCCCGGAGATTAGGTTTTGACTGCTATCCTCAGCCTACCTGCAGAGCAGCAGGTTGTGTCTCTCTTAGTCTGGTCCCTATCCCATATGCTGTCCGATATGTAGTTTTTCACCCATCGGAAAGCACATGGGGTCGATGGGACACGCAAGCTCCCCCACCACGGCAAGGTGGAGACACATCGGGGGAGGTGATTGACACTTGAAATGATTGACACTTGTGGTGATTGAAGCTTGTAGTGATTGGCTCTTGTGGTGATTGATACTTGTAATGATTGATACTTGTTGTGATTGACACGCACAGTGATTGACACTTATAGATAATTGAAAATTATAGATAACTGACACTTGTAGTGATTGTCACTTATAGTGATTGACACTTATAGTTATTGACACTTATAGTGATTGACACTTATAGTGATTGACATCTGTAGTTATTGACACTTATAGTGATTGACACTTATAGTGATTGACACTTATAGTGATTGACACTTATAGTGATTGACACTTATATTGATTGACACTTATAGTGATTGACACTTATAGTGATTGACACTTATAGTGATTGACACTTGTAGTGATTGACACTTATAGTGATTGACACTTATAGTGATTGACACTTATAGTGATTGACACTTATAGTGATTGACACTTATAGTGATTGACACTTATAGTGATTGACACTTATAGTGATTGACACGTATAGTGATTGACACTTGTAGTGATTGACGCTTATAGTGACTGACACGTGTAGTTATTGACACTTATAGTGATTGACACTTATAGTGACTGAGAATTATAGTGATTGACAGTTAGTGTGATTGACACTTGTAGTGATTGATACTTATAGTTATTGACACTCATAGTAAATGACGCTTAAAGTGATTGACACTCGTAGCGATGGACAACTGTAGTGATTTACACTTATAGTGATTGACACTTGTAATATTTAACACTTGTGGTGATTGACGCCGGTCTCTCTGGCTGTGGGGTTACAACACTTTCTCTCTGTAATCCCGTTTATCACGCAGAGTCTCGCAGCGGAGCGAGAACTGAGGTGGTTCGACCCCCGCTCGTGACTTGCGGATACTGAGCCGGCCGCTCAGAAAGCAATGGCAAACTACTGAGCGTAATCTTGCCAAGAGATCAACAGACAGCTGAAAGATGCTGCTGTTGACAGCTAAGTCCTGTAAAAGGATACGCAAAACATTTTTTGGTGATTGACAGTTGTAATGATTGACACTTGTTGTGATTGGCACTTCTAGTGATTGATACTTATAGTGATTGACACTTGTAGTGATTTGACACTTACAGTGATTGACATATGTAGTGATTGACACCTGTAATGATTGACACTTGTGATTGACACTCGTGGTGAATATCCGATTCGCTACCCTAGGATCAGGTAAGTAAGCAGGTCAGTCAAGGGAACTTTTACACACCTTTAGGGACATTGAACATATGGTGCTAGTTGCCTAATTTATAGATCAATACCATTGGGTATCTGATGTGGTCAAACGCGACGGCCCGACTTTACTTCCAAAAACATGGCCATGTCCAAGTGGGAGTATCACATCCGTGCATGATTCGTATTCTTTAGTACAGCTATGAATCAGCCAAACAGCTTGAGTTACTTTTTAGTGAACAAGATCTGCACAAAACAGTGCTATTCCATGCTCCTTATAAAAAAAGTGTAACTGGAAATACAAACACTTTAGACATACACAACAGGACAGGGTTGATCTTGAAACTTATACGGTGGCAAGATCCGCATATCGATTTTCCACAACAGAGTACCAAAAAAAAAAAAACTAGCAAACAAACAAATGATGAATATCATATAAAACGACAACAGTGTGAAGAGACAGACAGACAAACACAGACAGAGACGGGAAAGGAATCAAGTAATAACAAAGCTTAATGGAACATAAGAAATTCGAAATAATGTTAAATTTTTACAAGTAGAGGAGAGGAAAAGGAAGGGAGGGAGGAAGGCAGGGAGAGAGGGGAATGAAGGAAGGGAGGGAGGGAGGGAGGAAGGAAGGAAGGAAGGAAGGAAGGAAGGAAGGAAGGAAGGAAGGAAGGAAGGAAGGAAGGGAGGGAGGGAGGGAGGGAGGGAGGGAAGGAAGGAAGGAAGGGACGGGACGGGACGTATAAGAATAAAGTAATATCAATAAACCAAATTAATAGAATATAAGAAATGTGGCTACAAAATAAATTGTTATAAACACACACATCTATGCACGAACATAAACAATAACATTAGTTTACTTGAATATTTCAAGATCCTCTCTATATTTCTTCAAGAGCTTCAAGTACTTTTTCTGATACACTTCCTGGGAAACAAACACACAATCAGGTTCAGTCTTTTATTTTTTATGGGGTCTGGGTGTATTGGTCAACATTCACAGACTCTTATTTGATCAGCCTGTTGACCTGGGATCATCGCGATTGGATGGAAACGCAACTCGACCACAGATAAGAATCAACCACGTGAGTACTGCTGTTCTTCTTTCACTCGCATGAAATTTTATGTCTATTTCTACATTGTTCTTTCTCTTTTGTATAAACTTCATTGTCTTATTTAGTTCAGTCAGTTGTATATCTTCCATTGTTGTTTCTCTATGCCAGAAGGTTTGCCTAGATATGTCGTATTTTGGACAGTCTTGGAGTATGTGATCTGTTATCTGCTGCAGCGATCCGATTGTGCATATAGTTGATTCGCCAATCTTGGATTTTGCATACATGTGGTTGTGTAATCCACAGTACCCTCTTCTGAGGCGCAGAATAATGACCTGTTCCGGCCTGTTAATAAAATGAAAAACGTCTTGTACTGGTACTGATGGATTTCTGATTGGTTTAATTATTCTTTTCTTTTTGTGGTTAGTCTGTTTGTTCGTCTTTAGTCGCGGTTCTAACTTCATGGCAAAGGGTCACCCTATAATGCTCCATTCATGTGCCAGTGAATATCACACGATATGTTCCTCAATGTCCCATTTGGTATCAGACATGAGTGCTATATTGGTAGCCAAGTCGACTAACCACAATCAATTCCAATTGTGTGTGCATTCTCATTATCCCATCTCATCTTGTTCTTCTTGTACCTGGCGGTGTCGAGGAGAACATAAACAGCGTGTTGAGTGCCCTTTTAAGGCTTCTAAAATCTAGATTCCCATTGACTCTGTTATTCCCTCTGTCCATCGTTTAAATGGTAGGCCTCTTCTTCTGTTTCCATTTGGCCTTACACGATTGCTTGTTGTGGTATACTGTCAGCTGGTAGCCTAGTTATGTGGTCTAACAATTTCCCTTTCTGTTTTTTAATGAAATCTAAAGCTGCTATTTCCCACACACCACCAGCTCTCACTTAGTCCTGATTTCATTATTTCTGATTTTCTCTTTTCTTGACACGTTGGGTATTCTTCTTAGAAATATCTTTTCCGTTGTAATTTGTCTGTTCTCGTCTTCTGTTATTGTCTAGGTTTGGTACTGGTTGCATATAGTTGTTAGAAAGAGCGCGCTTTTTAATATCCCTTGATACGTGTTTGTTCTTTAGTATTGGTGCCTTTTGTCCAATGAGTCGGTTTGCTTTATTGCATCTATTCTCGATATCGTCTTCTGATGTACCATTTGATAATATTATACTTCCTAGATACTTGAAGCCGGTCTCCCTGGTCTATGAGTTACACGACTTTCTCCGTAATACCGTATATTCTCGTGAGTAACGTGATGTGTGTGAGAATCGGTAGCGGTTCGCTCCGCGTCGGTAACTTACGGGGTATGTGAGCTGGTCGCTCATAAAGCAATGGCAAACTACTGAGCGTAACCTTGCCAAGAAATCAACAATCAGCTGAAAGATGCTGATGTTGACAGCGATGTCCTGTAAAGGATTTAAAAAAACAAAACAAAGATATAAGTTTCCGGGTCCGGTCAGGGATGTGCACTACTGACGAGCTCAAATGAGGGCGAGACTCGAGTCTAGTGCTTCCATATTGGCGTGGATAGGCCTTAGGTTCATACCAGAATGCGATCAGCGTTGCCAGTAGTGGGTTGTGCTCAATATTTAAAACAAAGATACTTGAAGCTCTTTATTTGTTTCATGGGGTGTTCTTTTAGATGAAACTTTGTTGTTTTTTTCTTCTTTGGTTAAGGTTATCACCTTTGGTTTACTTATGCTAATTTTCGTTCCCTTACACACTTCGTTTAGACTATTGTGTAGACTTGTAATTCTGCTTCTGATTTTGCAATTAGAGCTTGATCGTCCGCAATTAGGAGTTCTTTAATGGTGTAATTTGCCGTTGGTCTTTCTTCTGTAGTCTGTTCTTAATGAGGTACCTTACATGTTTGCATTTTATGTTTATAGTATGATGGGATGTAAGAGTTTAGTTAATAGTTCAGAATGATGTAGAATCGTTTATCAATTTTCAGTTGTGATACATTTCTTCTAAGCACATACGAATCTGGGAGTCGTGGTAGCGTAGTGGCTAGACGCTGGTAGGCTGGCTGCGAGTCGTGGTAGCGTAGTGGCTAGACACTGGTAGGCTGGCTGGAGTCGTGGTAGCGTAGTGGCTAGACACTGGTAGGCTGGCTGGGAGTCGTGGTAGCGTAGTGGCTAGACACTGTCCCGCTGGCTGCGAGTCGTGGTAGCGTAGTGGCTAGACACTGGTAGGCTGGCTGGGAGTCGTGGTAGCGTAGTGGCTAGACACTGGCATGCTGGCTGCGAGTCGTGGTAGCGTAGTGGCTAGACACTAGTCGGCTGGCTGCGAGTCGTGGTAGCGTAGTGGCTAGACACTGGTAGGCTGGCTGGGAGTCGTGGTAGCGTAGTGGCTAGACACTGGTCGGCTGGCTGCGAGTCGTGGTAGCGTAGTGGCTAGACACTGGCCCGCTGGCTGTGAGTCGTGGTAGCGTAGTGGCTAGACACTGGTAGGCTGGCTGGGAGTCGTGGTAGCGTAGTGGCTAGACACTGGCCCGCTGGCTGTGAGTCGTGGTAGCGTAGTGGCTAGACACTGGTAGGCTGGCTAGGAGTCGTGGTAGCGTAGTGGCTAGACACTGGTCGGCTGGCTGGGAGTCGTGGTAGCGTAGTGGCTAGACACTGGCCCGCTGGCTGCGAGTCGTGGTAGCGTAGTGGCTAGACACTGGTAGGCTGGCTGCGAGTCGTGGTAGCGTAGTGGCTAGACACTGGTAGGCTGGCTGGGAGTCGTGATAGCGTAGTGGCTAGACACTGGTAGGCTGGCTGCGAGTCGTGGTAGCTTAGTGGCTAGACACTGGCCCACTGGCTGCGAGTCGGGGTAGCGTAGTGGCTAGACACTGGTAGGCTGGCTGGGAGTCATGGTATCGTAGTGGCTAGACACTGGCTCGCTGGCTGCGAGTCGTGGTAGCGTAGTGGCTAGACACTGGCCCGCTGGCTGTGAGTCGTGGTAGCGTAGTGGCTAGACACTGGTAGGCTGGCTGGGAGTCGTGGTAGCGTAGTGGCTATACACTGGTCGGCTGGCTGCGAGTCGTGGTGGCGTAGTGGCTAGATACTGGTCGGCTGGCTGCGAGTCGTGGTAGCGTAGTGGCTAGACACTGGTAGGCTGGCTGGGAGTCGTGATAGCGTAGTGGCTAGACACTGGTCGGCTGGCTGCGAGTCGTGGTAGCGTAGTGGCTAGACACTGTCCCGCTGGCTGCGAGTCGTGGTAGCGTAGTGGCTAGACACTGGTAGGCTGGCTGGGAGTCATGGTATCGTAGTGGCTAGACACTGGCTCGCTGGCTGCGAGTCGTGGTAGCGTAGTGGCTAGACACTGGCCCGCTGGCTGTGAGTCGTGGTAGCGTAGTGGCTAGACACTGGTCGGCTGGCTGGGAGTCGTGGTAGCGTAGTGGCTATACACTGGTCGGCTGGCTGCGAGTCGTGGTGGCGTAGTGGCTAGATACTGGTCGGCTGGCTGCGAGTCGTGGTAGCGTAGTGGCTAGACACTGGTAGGCTGGCTGGGAGTCGTGATAGCATAGTGGCTAGACACTGGTCGGCTGGCTGCGAGTCGTGGTAGCGTAGTGGCTAGACACTATCCCGCTGGCTGCGAGTCGTGGTAGCGTAGTGGCTAGACACTGGTAGGCTGGCTGGGAGTCATGGTATCGTAGTGGCTAGACACTGGCTCGCTGGCTGCGAGTCGTGGTAGCGTAGTGGCTAGACACTGGCCCGCTGGCTGTGAGTCGTGGTAGCGTAGTGGCTAGACACTGGTAGGCTGGCTGGGAGTCGTGGTAGCGTAGTGGCTATACACTGGTCGGCTGGCTGCGAGTCGTGGTGGCGTAGTGGCTAGATACTGGTCGGCTGGCTGCGAGTCGTGGTAGCGTAGTGGCTAGACACTGGTAGGCTGGCTGAGAGTCGTGATAGCGTAGTGGCTAGACACTGGCCCGCTGGCTGCGAGTCGTGGGTTCCATCCGCATCGAGTGGATTCGAATTGTTAAAACTGACCAAGGCTCCGAGGTCAACCTGTCAACAATCATCTCCTACACTGGGAAATTGGACCTCAACGTTGACTCCCCGATGGGGAATAAATGGCAAACTACTGAACGTAAACTTGTCTAGAAAACCCACCTGGTGTCGGGGTTGATCGCGAAGGAAATGCAACAATTCTATATGCCAGAACACAACAAATGTTCTTCTATTTTCAGAACTATATACTACATGTGATGGCTGTTCCTTCTAAAGAAATGACTGATCTGTTTTGCGTTACGGCATTTTTACCAGGTTTAGATTTGTAGTTGGTCTCAGGACTAACTGATTCAGCGCCAAACAATAAGTAGATTTGGACCAAACATGGTACACAAGCAACTGAACAAGTATTAACATGAAAATTTCCGTTCACTGAGCATTGAAATTGCTAAACATAACAAGAAACAAAACAAATAACACGATGACTCTTGTATGGTGATTTATCGCCCTTCTGTTCAAATATGAGGTCACATGTGGCGATATATAATCCTTCTGCACTGAATCAGTTAATATCTACTGATCCTATAGCAGCCGTCATGCAGTGTAAAGGATAGTCGCACATCAAATATTGCAGTGTACAGCCTGGGGTTTACATTTGATCTCCTCTCGAGAGAAGAGACTTTACAGTGCCACATAAAGAGAGTGAAATTACAATAATGAACCTTCACAGCTAATTACCTAACAAAAGAGACCATCAGAACATGTTCTAAAACACGAACAGTAACAACTCTGGAAACTCACCTTCTTCTGTTGTGGTAGCTCTTTCCAATTTTTGGCAAACTCTTTCATTCTTTGGGTAGATTTAACTTCCGGAAACTTCTTGGCCATTTCCATTACATATAAACCAAACGATCTTGGGGGTCTCTTTGGCCTGTCTGGATACTTCACATGCGGATATACACAGCGGGAAATGAATTTGGTTAAACAATGAAATATATGGCACTTTATTCATAATTTGGGGTATTTGCTGAAATAAATTGTGATGTTTGTGTTGTGCTTAATTTATAATGTTTTGTTGTTATTAATTTGTAATGTGTTGGGTTGAATTTATGTTGAATTTATAATGACTGTGTTTAATTTATAATGTATTGTGTTTAATTTGTGAAGTTTTGTTTTTAATTGAGCATATGCTGTGTTCAATTTATATTTTGTATTTTTTTTATATTGTGTTGTGTTTCATTTATAATGTGGTTTGTTAAATGTATCATGTGTTGTTTTTTATTCAGAGGAGGAGATAGTAGTCGTTTAGCAGAGGAGGACGAAATGGAAGATTTTTTACAGCACACTGCAAGATACATTAGATAAAATTGGTCGTAATGACATAATGATCATGGGATATTGTAATGCAAAAGTAGGTACAGGAAGAGCTGAAAATGGAGAGACATGTTTCGGAAAAATTTTAATTGGGAAACAGAAATGATGCATGTGACAAATTAATTGAACTTTTCACAGAAAATGAGTTAACGATAGCCAACACGCTTTTTAAACAACAGCCAAGAAGACTCTACACATGGAAGTCTCCAGACAGTTTTACCAAAAACCAGATGTATTATATTTTACTACAAAGAAGATTTAGATCAAGCGTAACATCAGGGAAAAACCCTACGAAGTGCAGACTGTGATATAGATCATCAATTATTAGAAGCAGTTGTGAAAGTAAAACTAAAACAAATACCTGAGGGCCACGACCACTTCGTTTTGATCTCACAAAAATACCAGATGCACACAATGTAGAAGTGAAGAATAGTTTTGTGATCTTGATATCTATACAGGGGGAAATGCCACCTGATTAATTGACAGTACAAACTAGAGATATCTTGATAACAGTAGCCAAAGATTTAATTCCGACGAATAACAAGTAACATAAGCCATGGATTCAGGGATGAATTAACCATTAGGCACACAAGGCACGTGCCTAGGGCACCAAGCATTTGGGGGGCACAACAAGTCCTCAAGAAAAATGTCTATATTGTCCAGGTAGCGTAATTGCATGGCATAAGCAAATCGCAAATGTAATATTGAATCGCACATTATTTAACCTTGGTCCCACAACCCGGAGGTACAATAGGCCTACCCCACACCCAGTTTTTTTTTTTGGGTGCTATTTTTTGTTATTTTTCTTCAAGGTTTTTTTGTGCTATTTTTTTTTTACTTTTCTGGGATATGTTTGTGCAACGTAGCCTAACGCACTAATGCGTAGCGACAAATTCACTTCCGTTTTGGTCTGCTAGTGAAAACAATTGCGAATAGTGCTAATTTGTCGACGTGTCATTGAATGACTGTACATTTGCATAACGGCTTAGAACTACTTTGCATTTTCGAACATTTGTATAAACTACTTACTGATGTAGATATTACTAATTTAGCTTACACAGCAAAACTTAATTTGACGAAGGTAAGGTTAATGGTTACACTTTTTACTTTCGTTTTCGTTTTCATCTAAGGGTTTTTAATTCTAAAAAATATAATATATATATATATATATATATATATATATATATATATATATATATATATATATATATATATATATATATTGTTTGTCCATCAAGAATGATGATGACCATTCATTTCATCCAGTGGGGTTGAAGGTATGGAGCCATGGGTTCTAAGATGGCTGATGAGGCCTATTTTGGCTCGAAATGTTCTTTGACAATGTGGGCAAGGAATGCTTGACGTTTCTGGAGGAGGATTTCCTGCAGTGGTTTTTCTGTCCTGCCTTTTCTTCACAGCTCTTGCAGTCCTGGTTGCCTCACATATGACTGCACCCTTGCGTAATGATGCACGCCACGAATTTCGGTCTCTGGCTGCAGCCTCCCAGGTGTCATGATGAATTCCAAAAGCCTTCAGTGAAATTTTCAGAGTGTCTTTAAAGCGTTTCCTCTGGCCACCTTGGGAGTGTTTACCACAACGCAGTTCGCTGTAAAAAAATTCGTTTAGGGAGCCTGTGATCTGGCATGCGAGTCAAGTGACCAGCCCAGCGAATCTGATTCTTCATCAGTATAGTGTGGATACTGGGCATGGATGCTCTTTCTAGGACTTCAGTGTCTGGAATCTTGTCTTGCCATTTAATCTTCAGTAGCTTCCTTAGGCAGACTGTGTGGAAGTGGTTTAATTTCCTAGCGTGTCGCTGATAAACAATCCAGGTTTCACAAGCATATAGCAGTGTGGATAATACAACTGCTTTGTAGACATTTAGCTTTGTTTGCAGGCTTATTCCAGTTCTGTCCCATACATTCTTGTACAGTCTGCCAAAGGCCGCACTGGCCTTGGAGATTCTTGCATTCACTTCATCATCAATTGTGGCAGCTTGTGACACAGTGCTGCCAAGATAGGTGAATTTATCCACAACACTTAGTCTATGATCATTCACTTTGATATTCGGCACAGTGCGATTATTCCCTGGAGCTGGCTGGTACATACCTACAGTCTTCTCCAAGTTGATATTGAGCCCAAAGTTGGCACAGGCATGTGAGAAAGCTGAAACATTATGTTGCATGTCCGCCTCTGAGTTGGCGTACAGAGCGCAATCATTAGCAAACAGGAGCTCTCTGACGGTGTCGCTGTTAATTTTGGTTTTAGCTTTCAGCCTTCTGAGATTGAATAACTTTCCATCCATACGGTAGTTGATGTCTATTCCAATGTTGTCGTTATCGAAGGCATTCATCAGCATGGCTGAAAACATGAGGCTGAACAGTGTTGGTGCCAGGACACATCCTTGCTTCACTCCATTGGTGACAAGAAAGTGTTCAGACAGTTCGCCATTTTCCTGTACTCTTGCCTGCATGCCATCATGAAATAGCCGCACTATTTGGACAAACTTTCGTGGACAGCCATATTTTGCCATAATCTTCCACAGTCCTTCTCTGCTGACTGTATCAAAAGCCTTGGTAAGGTCAATGAAAGTGAAGAACATTTCGCAGTTCTGTTCCTGACATTTCTCTTGCAGCTGCCTTGCAGCGAAAATCATGTCAACGGTTCCACGTTCTTTTCTGAAGCCACACTGACTCTCAGGAAGAAGACCTTGATCAAGATGGGCTGTGAGGCGATTGAGAAGAATTCTGGCGAGTATCTTCCCTGCAATTGAAAGCAAGGAGATGCCTCGGTGGTTGTCACAGGATTGGCGGTTTCCTTTACGTTTGTAAAGGTGGACTATTGACGCGTCCTTGAAATCTTGTGGCATGGTCTTGTTCACCCACATGTTTGTAAAGACTTGGTGAAGCTGCTCTGTTAGGACCGGCCCACCTGCCTTGTATATCTCTGCTGGGATGGAGTCAGGACCAGGTGCCTTGCCGCTGGAGAGTTGCTGGATGGCTTTGTTTACTTCAACTATGGTTGGCAGGTCATCAAGTGTCTCATTGGTAGGAACTTGAGGTAGGCAGTTGATGGTTTCATCATCGAAGAAGGAAGTTGCATTTAAGATTTTGCTGAAATGCTCTGCCCAGCGTTGAAGGATTCCTTTCTTATCGGTGATCAATGTGCCCCCGTCTGCACTGAGAAGGGGAACTATGCCTGGTGATGAAGGACCATAGACCGCTTTCAGTGAGTCGTAGAAGTTTTTCATATCATGTCTGTCAGCAAAGCCCTGAATTTCATCAGCTTTGCTGCTCAGCCAGGAGTCCCGCATGTGCCGAAGTTTCTGCTGCACTACTCTCTGAATGTTCTTGAAGGCATCTTTTTTTTATGTTGACTTTGGGTCATTCAAATGTGCCTTGAGGAGAAGATGTTTCTCGGCCAGCAATTGGTTGATGTCTTCGGAATTTTCATCAAACCAGTCTTTATGCTTTCGGGGGGCTGGACCCAGGATTTCCATAGCAGTGTTGTAAATTATGTCCTTTAGGGCTCTCCATTCTGTTTCTGTATCCTGTTTAGCTGCAGCATTTGGCTTGAGGCGGTCTTCCAGCATATTTTCAAACGATTGCTGCATTTTCTTGCTGTTTAGGCGGGTGACATTTAGCTTTTTTTTGCATTTTCACCCCTTGAGGCCGCCGTGGTGGCCTGATGTGAATGTTTATCTTTGAGACAATGAGACGATGGTCTGTCCAACATTCGGCACCACACATGGATTTTGTCACTCGGACGTCTTGTCTGTCACTCCTCCTGACAATGACATAGTCAATGAGGTGCCAGTGTTTCGAGCGAGGGTGCATCCACGATGTCCTATTTCTCATGGGGAGACGTAAAATTGTGTTTGTAATCAGGAGATCATGTTCGGCACATGTCTGAAGGAGGCGGAGTCCATTGCTGTTACAATTTCCGACTCCATGCTTTCCAATAATGCCACTCCAAGAGGTGGTGTCCGTGCCTACTCTGGCATTGAAATCCCCAAGGAGTATAAGTTTGTCTCCTTTGGGAACAGATGTTAATACATTGTGCAGGTCCTCATAGAACTTGTTCTTGACATCATCTTCGTTGGTCATAGTTGGTGCGTAGACACTCACAATGGTTGCATGCTTCCTTCCATTCAGCAGGGGCAACTTCATGGTCATAAGCCTGTCGTTTATAGCCTTTGGAAATCCAGCTAATTTGCCGACCAGGGCCGACTTAATGGCAAATCCCACACCGGATTGGCGTCTTTCCTCGCTTTTCCTTCCACTCCAGAAAAATGTGTAGCAGGCACCTATTTCACAGATTTGGCCTTCTTCTGCAAGTCGTGTCTCGCTCAAGGCTGCAATGTCAATGTTGTACCTGCCCAGCTCTCTCCCAATCAGTGCTGTTCGTCTCTCTGGACCCGACGCGCCGTCTCTGTCAAGTAGGGTGCGTACATTCCAAGTTCCAATTTTTAAGGGAATATGCTTTACTCTTTTAGCTTTGCTTGTTTTATCTTTGTTTGTATGTCGACCGCAGTTAAGGGTACCCACCAACCGCGGCTAGCTGGTTAGGTAGTGATGGAGCAGACAATGTTTAGGGCACCTTTTCTAGCCCCTTCCTCATGCTATGGAGGTGAGCAGTGTGTTCCTATAGAGAGCTGCTCAGTTGCTCAGGGGGCTGCCGAATCCCACTGCTGGTCCGGTCAGTAGAAGAGACCATATGGCCTGAGCCGCCTGTGTGCAGGTCTGCGACTACGGCTACCAGCGTACCCACGCCTGTCGCTTCGCCGCTCGCCCATCGCCACAGGGCTTGAAGGTGATATATGACGTTGGATGAAGAATGACTTGCGCGATGACTTGGATTAAAGTGTGGAAGAGTTGCGCAATTCGTCGACCTCACTCTCTCGCCTGAGTCCATCTGAGTCCAGTGGCAAGACAAGTCGAGATGCCTGGAGACGAATACAGGTGCAGTGGATGACCAGGACGCTCTACGTGCCTTGCCGTGCTCATTACGTTCCACAACGCTTTGCAGGTAAACGCCGTCTTGCCCGTTGAATCAGGAATGATTTCTTCCGCGCAGTCTGCCGAATCCAGTCTTCACATGCTGGGTAGGCATACCCTAGATTACCTCTTGGTTTGATACCAAATCGGATACCCATGCCTGGTTTAGCCAGCCTCTCATATATATATATATATATATATATATATATATATATATATATATATATATATATATATATATATATATATATACAGACGTCTATTGGTAGTTAGTGTTGAAGAAGTTCATTACTGCGCTTTAAATGTGCTTTTATCGATTTTGATAAAGCAATTATTGATAGGGGCCTAAGTATATTATTCCTTGGCCTTATTTTGCATAATTTTCTAATATTTATGTAAATACATTTTGGTTTTAAAAAATTTAATTATGAATAATCGGAAAATGATACCTTAGCATACCCACTTATACTGATTATATTATTTATTCATTTTTCATTTACAGCTTTTCACATACTTTTTTTGTCAGATTCAGACCCCAAGATGAAACGTGTTCAGTTAAGTGGTGCACAAATGAGAAAACTAGCTAAACAAAAAGAGCATACTGTTTCAGTTGTAAAAGCTAAGAGCAGAAAATTAACGAATTATTTAGTTTCGGTTAAGCAACAGGTGGAACATGATTTTACAGACACTATCAACCCTCTTGATAAGTCTATTATAGGCTGTTCTGCAAATCCAGACACTGCATTAGTGCTTGAAAATGAAATTTATGGTGACCCACTTCAATCTGCTGAAGATGATGATAAAGATGAAGATGATAAAATAAATCAAGCAGTAGATCCAGGACTGTGGATTGACTTCTCGGCTGATAATGTGGCTTACTGGGTTGACTGTGACCCCACTAACTGTCAGCATCATTTTGGCCCCTTTGATAAATCTTGCCGTATTTATGCTGAAGGAAAAATAACAAGATATTGTTCTAAAAACTCTTCTATGGCACAAAAGCAAATGGTGAGCAGTACAGGAGAGAATGGCTATTGTATTCACCATCCACAGGATCTGTGTACTGCTTTGTTTGTAAACTTTCTGCGTCTAAAGGTTCCACAAGTTTGGCTGATAAAAATGGGTTCAGTGACTGAAAAAATAACATTCAAGTTGATAATCATGAACAAAGCGCTACTCATAAAAACTGCATGTTAACATACCTAGCTCGTAGACAAGGCTCGGGTCTACTACAAAAGCTAGAAGAGCAAATAAATGAAGAGTACACTTACTGGGAACATGTTTTGAGGCGAGCAGTAGCGGTTATTTGTACTATAAATGAGCGTGGTCTGGCTTTTAGAGGGACAAATGAAAAATTTGGATCTTTACAAAATGGAAATTATCTAGGGTTGCTGGAGTTGGTCAGTCAGTTTGATCCATTTTTAGCATCACACATTGCGAAATATGGAAATTCTGGAAAAGGAAATCCTTCTTATTTATCCAAAACTATATGTGAAGAATTGATTAAAATTATGTCCCAAAAGGTCCATGCAGTAATTGTAGATGAAGTAAAGGCTTCCGGTTATTTCAGCTCGTCAGTAGACTCAACACCTGATATTTCACATATAGATCAGTTAAGCGTTGTTCTTCGATATGTGGTAGATGGAGAGCCCATTGAGCGCTTTTTGACTTTCTTGGAGCTGCAAAGTCACGCCGGTGAAGGTATGGCTAAGCAAGTGTTGCAGTACTTACGTGAAGCTTGCAATATTGATTTTTCGAATTGCAGAGGTCAGTCCTACGACAACGCAGCTAATATGTCTGGGTGCTACAAGGGCATGCAGAAAAAAATTCTAGAAGAAAATGAGTTTGCTATATACATACCCTGTGCTGCCCATTCACTAAATCTGGTAGGCAGAAGTGCCGTTGACTCTTGTTTAGAGGCAGTAAACTTCTTCCATACAGTGCAACTGATCTATACTTTTCTCTCAGCTTCAACCAAAAGATGGAAGATTCTGAAAGGATGCCTTGTGAATGAAAAGCTGGTAAAGTCCCTTTCCGATACTAGATGGGAAGCACATGCTGTTGCAACTGAAGCCATTCTGTCTTATCCTCAGATTATAGAAGCGTTAGAATGTTTATAAGAAGACCCGTCACAGAAGGGGGACACCAGAAGAGAAGCAGAAAACATTGCAAAGAATATGTAAGAATTAGAATTTGCTTTCATGCTTGTCTTTTGGGAAGAAGTATTACATTTTCACAGGGTCAGTCAAGCTCTACAAAATGAGCACGTGAACTTGAAAACGTGTGCTGATTTGTATTCTTCACTAGCAGATCACTTGCATGAATCTAGGAATGAATTTGAAAGATTTGAAGAAGCTGCAAAAGAAATAACACCAGGTGTGGATTATAAGTCAACTTTGACCCGTAATCGTAAACGAAAGACAGTGGTCATTGATGTGGTGCCCCTGAGGTATCTCAGAATGCCAGAGACAAATTTCGTATATCTGCTTTCTACACCATTGTTGACAAACTTGAGACAGAGATGAGTAGACGAGGACAGGTATATAATGATCTATAAGTTCGATTTTCTTGTTTGGTCGATGTACCACAAACATCTCAGTGTTGTGAAGGACTAATAAATGCTTATCCTGAAGATCTGAACAATAATTTATATACTGAACTACAACAGTTCCACTCATATATTCGCCACAAGTCTCGTGTATCAAAATCTGACAACAACACGTTCAGTCATGCAGAACTCTACAAAGTAATAGTTAGAGACAACATCGAGTGTGCTTTTCCACATGTAGAAATCGCCTTGTGCATATTTTTAACATTAATGGTTACAAACTGTTCAACTGAGTGCTCTTTTTCTCAGTTAAAACGTACAAAAAAATCCAAGTAGATCGACAATGAAACATGAAAGGCTTGACTCCTTATCTTTGCTGACGATTGAGGCAGACTTATTGCGCAAAATTAACTTTGATGATGTACTCAAAAACTTTGCCAGACGTAAATCTAGAAAAAAGAACTTTAAAATGTAAATGTGTGCTCTCTCTGACTTTCTTATCTATCAAAAATGTTATAGTATTTTTGTCTACTATTATTACAAAATTAATTAACTATTAATTTTAATACAGAAATACCTTATTGTAGGTTTTATATGAGTGATAGTAGTACAAACATATGTGTTTACATTTCACTACTGTTTTTCTTTGTTACTTTTTTGCATAATATTGAACATACCAGCAGTCAGTGGAGGACCGGGGGCCCGGGGCAGTAGGGGGCACCCATGTGGGTTTGTGCCTAGGGCACCAAGATGGCTTAATCCGGCCCTGCATGGATTGCATCAGACACTTTAGAATTAATAAAACAACGAAGGGAACTGAAACAGAAAGGAGGTGAAACCGATAAAAGCAGGATGAAGTATACATCTTTAACTCCAGGAATAAGAAATAACACAAGAAAGGGCAACAACCAATATATACAAGATTGTTGTACTAGAATAGAGCAATATCATAAGAATGGAAGATATTACGAAATGTTCAAAGAAATGAAGTTATTGACAAGAAATGTTCAACCTCAATTAAATGTTATCTGTGACAAGTTGGGAAATACCCTAACAGAATCTAGAAAAAATTATAGAAAGAGGAATACTGCAGTGGAATGTACGATATGTACGATTGAGAGACTATGAATGAGATACATGAACCAATGAGAGCAGAGACAGAATCTGAATCCTCATTAGATGAAATTGTATGTGCAATAACCGGGGCTAACCCGGTCAACAAATGTCCACAGACGTCGGATGTCTCGGCCGAAAGGCGCAAGTATCGCAGCTCTGCTGTAAACAAGCACAACGCAACTACGTCTGGAAGAAAAAAAACAATTCCGGATGAATGCAGAAGAAGAGGTATGTGCAATAAAGAACCTGGAGAAGGGTAAATCACCTGGATGTGATGAGATACCAGCTGAGCTAATTAAAAAGGGAGGAGAAGAAAGCATACAAATCTATCAAGCATTATGTAAAATGATACGGACATATGGTGTATGGCCAAAAGATTGGAAGAGAGCTATCTTCATTATCAATATCAAAAAAGGGGCAACATGAAATTATGCACCAACTATAAAACTGTTGCCCTGATCAGTCATGCAAGTAAATTTCTACTAAGCATCAGTAAAATACCCCTGAAATCGATGATGTCTGTGGAGATCTAATTCTTCCTGTAATGCTGTGATGTGTGGTGAATTTTTGTCTGTCTGTAGTAAGAGCTTAATTGCATTTTCCAATACTTTTTCTTGTTGTAGTTTTTGCTTATGTATTACTGCTGCTAGTGTTTGTGTTCTCTCTCGTATAGTTTGTTTAAGTGGTTCCCATAGTTATCACGCATTACCCTCTGGTATATCGCTTGTGTATGTGAGGATCAGTTTTGTTATGCAATCTACATAGTCCTGATTTTGTAAAAGTGTGCTGTTAAGTTTCCAATGGGGAGATCTTCTAAGATGTGGTGTTGCTTGTACTGTGTTTATTGTTGCAACTACAGCCTTATGGTCTGTGGAATTCAGTGTCTCCTGTAAATGCTTGACTTGTGTTATATGATGTGTTATAGGCGCATAAATTCTATCTAATCGCGCTGTTCTATTATGCGCATTGTTTGTGTGTGTTGTATCTATTCCATGGGGATGCATCTGCCTGTATGCGTCTGTTAGCCCATGGATATCTAAAATTGTTTGCAATGTGTCTAATTGATGTTCCTCCTCCCCCGTTGTGTTTCTAATTTGCATTCTTACATCTCCATTTATAAGGTCGTGCGCCGAAAGTACGCAATTAAAATCACCCCCTAGAATGATGTTGTGACCCCGATATGAGCGTGATAATAAGTTTTCCAGTGTTTGATAGAAGAGCGGCTGATTTCTGTAGTCAGACGGTGCGTGTATGTTGACAATTGTGTATTTATTTATGTTATTTCTCACCTGTACTATAGCTATCCTACCCTGGCAGTCCCTGTCTTCTATAATCTGCCACCTGTTAGATGTCTGTATTATTGCTGTACCCAATCCGATATGTTGAGTACTAAGACTAAAACATGAGTGTCTTAGACCTAAGCATGTTGTGATATATGATGCGTGTTCGTCGGTTTTAACGTTAGTTTCCTGAATGAGTATAAAATCAGGTTTATATATGTGTATGAGTGGTATAAGATTATTAATTTTGGATCTTATACCTCGAATGTTAATACTCATTATTTTAATTTCCGCTGCCATTTTTGTTGTAAAATAAGAAACGGTGGAGCATAATTATGTTTCTTGTTTCAAACTGTATGTATTCATGTTATCATTTCTGGAGATAGTCGGTAGATTCCTTCGCCGGGCTTGAAATCTCTAAGTCAATAACGAGGCGTGGTGAATAATCTGACAGGTTTCTTTGTCTTGGTGGTGTGTTAATATTATCACTGTCTATTTCGGTCATGGCGCTGGCGGTTTTCTGTTCAGTATAATTACTTACACATTTCTTTTTGTTTGACGTGACCGCTTCAGGCGGTGTAGGGTAGTCGTGGTTGTTGATGGGCGGCAGCGTGGTAACAGGTGTTTGGCAGGCTGGAGGTGTCAAGCTCTCACCGTCAGACAGGCTCTTAGTTGAGCGTCCCCTTTCCCGACTGAACAGCTGGAAACCGTCTTCATCCTCCTTACTATGCTGATCTGTTTGGGAGTTCGAAGTGACTTTTTGTGTCAGTCTAGGTCCCTTCTTGATTTGTACTTTGGCCGGACATTTATTACTCCAGTGGAAGTCCTCCCCACAGACTGTACACGCCGTACGGCGCCCCGGAACTGTGATGAAGAGACGGTGTAGCTTGTCTTCTACCCCGTCCAACTCCATGTCCACGTAATGTGGCAGAGGTTCTTTCGGGTTGCACAGAAGTAACCACTTGTCCGTGCTGTTTTTCAGTTTATGCACTTCCGCATTTATATCTCCCGAAATATCCGCGGCTATTTGCTTCACTGTCTCAACCTTTGCTGTTGTAGGCATCCAGTGAATCATAGCCTTGGTCTTTTCCTTCTCTATGTTTTCAATTACAATAGTTACTTTAGGATCCTGCAGTTCATGTTTCGTCCCGTGAAGCCGTTCATAATGAGCCGCTTTTGCTTCCTGTGTCAGCAGTAGCGTACCATCGTTTAGGGTCTTCAAAACGGTAGATGGATTTTATCCCTTCCCTACCGATCCCACAAGGCCCCCTCAAGACGCTCGCCATCAGTGCGGAATACATGAGGTCCTGATATAGAAAACACAAGTGTGTTCGCTTGGTGGAACGCTCCTCCCTCGAAACTTTCACTCGTGTTGACTTTGACACGTTTAACGACTTGGTTTTCCATCTTCGATAATCCGCGACAGAGGAAATCTTCAATACGGATGCAGAGATACAGATACACGTGGTGAAAACAATTGAAAACACTTCCACAAAATTGAAATCACTGATATGTTTGAATAATCCGTGACAGACGAGATTTTAATCCAGATCTACACGTGGTGAAATCTATCGAAATCACTTCCACAAAATTAATATCACTAATATATTTGAATAATCCGTGAAAGAGAAAATATTAAATCCAAATCCACACGTGGTGGAAAAACTATCGAAATCACTTCCAGGCTCTGGCAGTTTGTAACTCTTGAGCTTGCAGAACTGACATTGCATCAGTACCAAACACTCACTGGATGTGGATTTTCAGTTCTTGAGGTTTCGCTATTTACGTTGTTAAGAGAAACCTGTTGTTGTTGATGTGCAAGCCGTTAAAAGTAGAAGGAAAGCTTTTCCCCCAGGGAAAAGCGCTGCTCATGATTAATTTAAACGGTTATTTTTTTTATTTTTTTTTGAAACTTTTATTGAGTGTTAAAATCGTTGCGAATTGTATTGTTCGTGTTTTTACAGAGCGTTGCATGTGAACGTGTAGGTGACATATGCGCAAAATTTCCAACATTTTATACATTTGAACATTTCTTCATTGACATTGTTGTAAGGAAATTGTTATTTCCCCTGCCGCCTCGCTCTCCTGTCAGCTCCAAAACTCCTACCAAGTACCCTCACCACCCCTCGGTGATGATGAAACATGGCGGTGCAAAAACTGTTTACAAACAACCGGTGAGGGCGGCAGCAGAAAACAACAATCTTAGTATCAAAAAGGTGGGCAAGGGGGATGTGACAGTTTACGGGTTTACAACGCCATATATATTAATAATGATTACAATGATAATAATGCAAATAAAACAACCAAATACATAAATAATATAAATGACAAAGAATAAAACTGCTACGGGGGATAAACATGACACTCAAATAACAGCAATGATAATAACAGCAATGTTTACATGAAATAAATCTATAATAATAATGACAAGGAATAAAACTACCAAGGGTGATAAACAGCAGTGCTAATAAACGCAATGATAAAAATAGTTATGATAATGATCACATTTTCCAAACATGTGATTCCATTTGCTAAAAGGATTTTCTTAGGGATGGTGTTAAAACATGGCAGGTACATACAATAACAATTGCGAACCGCAATGTTCAAAAATATAGTAGGTGTAAAAGGAGTTGGTTATCTTTTTTCTCCTTGCTTATTTTTTTTTTTTTTTTTTTTTTTTTTGGTCTTAATTGTAAGGGTTCATTCATTTTTTCCTTTCCCCCTTTTTTTTTGTTTTTTGTTTTAAAAAAATAAAACAAGCATTTGTATCAACATAAATATTTACAATCTCATTGGTTTGGTAAACATCTGTGATTTTGTGTTCATTCATTCAACATTCACTCACTTTTGCCTGTTTCTTTCTCGCACTCATGTATACTAAATTTGGTATCTTAAAGAAGAGTATTTGTGTTTACTCTGGAGATATCTGTGATATTTTGTGTTTATAGCATGGGAAGATACCCATTTGCATGTTACATTTCTTGAACACATTTACATGTGAAAGGGGGGTAACATGGGAGATGATGGTTATATATTAATAATGATAACAGTAATATTAATGCAAATAAACACTAAATACATTAATAATAATAATGACAAAAAACAGACCACTAGGGGTGATAACAGCAATGATAATAAACAGCAAAGATAAAAATAGTTATGGTAATGATCACATTTTCCAAACATGTGATTCCATTTGCTAAATGATTAAACTTTGGGATGGTGTTAGCATAGCATAGCAGTTACAAAAAATTGCAAAACTGCAATGTTCAATAATATTATTTGTAAAAGGAGTTGGTTTTCTTTTTTCTCCTTGCTTATTTTTTAATCTTTTGTCTTAATTGTAAGGGTTCATTCACCTTTTCCCCCTCCTCTTTATTTATTTATTTTTTTTTTTTTTGTAAAAAGTAAACAAGCATCTGTATTTGCACACATTTTTTTTCAATCTCATTGGTTTGGTAAACATATGTGGTTTTGTATTCATTCATTCATTTTTCACTCACATCTTCTTGTTTCTTCTTCGCACTCATGTGTACTAAATTTTAAAATCAGAAAGAAGAGTACTTGTGTTTACTCTGGAGATATCTGTGATATTTTGTGTTTACAACATAGGAAATTTATCCATTTGCATATTCCATTCCTTGAACACATTTACATGTGAATGGGGGTTAAACAAGGAAAGGGGGAAATCTTTACATTTTTGTTTCCCTTGCCATCCTCTCACCAATTTGTTCCACTCCACCAATGCCTTTATAACCACTATCTGGGCAATGATGGCAAAGGCAGGATAATTATTGGAACCAAACCGGTGTGGGTATCAGCAAAGGCAACAACAAACATGAGCGAGGGGAGGGGGGCACATGGGAAAAGGGTTTTTGTTTTATTACTAATGATGACAATAGTAATAATGACAAGAAGAGACATACTGAGGGTAATAATAGCCAATATAAAAACCAGCAATGGTAATAATAGTTATGAAAAGGATAAACTTTTTACAAATTGTGATTCCATTTGCTAGGAAGATTTTCTTTGGAATGGTGTTAACATAGCATAGCAGGTACCTACAAATGCAAAATGCAGTTTTTAATGATAGTTGGAGTAAAAGGAGTTGGGTTTTTTACCCATTCCCCAAGCATTTGTATTCACAAAAATTTTTACAGTATCATTCGTTTGGTAACCATATGTGATTTTGTATTTATTTATTCAACACTCACTCAAATGATTCAAAGGGGGTGACAAAGAGAAAGGGAAGTCTTTACATTTATTTATTTCTCTCACTACACTCCCACCAATTGGTTCCACTCGACCAATGCCTCATGACCACTAATGATGGTACAGGCAGGTTAAATGTTTGAAATAACCAGTGGGGGTAGTAGCAAAAGCAACAAAACCTTAAGCAAAGGGGGGGGGGGGGGGGGGGACATGGGAGATGAAGTTGTAAAATTTTATAATGATGATACTTTTAAAATTAATTATACTGAAGATAATAAGGGTAAGATAATGATAGTAATAATAATGATAATAATAATAGTAAAATAATAATAATAATAATAATAATAATAATAATAATAATAATAATAAAAAAAAAATAATAATAATAATAATAATAATAATAATAGTATGATAGATATGTGGTTCTATTTACTAAAGTGATAATCTTAGTAGTGGTGGTAGTATAGCACAACAAGTGCATTTAAAGCAAACATTCCATTAATAGTAATTTGGAATGGGAGGAGTTGATTTTCTTTTCTCCTTTTTTTTGTTCCCCTTTATCTATAAGGGTTAAAACCATCATTTTGAAACAAATAATACAAGTATTTATACTTCTACTATTCTTTACATAAGGGATTTTTCATTGGTCTTTTGACCATATGTGATCTTTTTAATCATTCACTCACAGTTTCTTCTTTCTTTCTCGCACTCATGTATACCAAATTTGTAATACAATAAGGAAGAATACATATGATTTACTCTGGAAATAGTTGTGATATTTTGTGTGTGTACATAAAGGAGATTAAGTGTGTGTTATGTGTGTGGTGTTTGTATCTGGCAAAATTTCTGCAAGTCCATATAAGTTGTCTGCAGTATGTAGTATTTAAACGGTAATTTCTATCTTGTATGCTTCAACGAAACAAACGAATAAACAAATTTGATTGTCACACCAAAAAAAAAAAAATTTAAACGGTAATTTTTTTTTTTTTTTTTTTTTTAAGTGTTTGTGCAATGACTGCACAGAGTTTATTATTCAACAAATTAAATCTGTCACAAACATCAAATGACCATGCTTGCTATGCTAAATATTCAACAAAAATTATGAGCGTTCTATCCATATATTAAATTTTCTTTGTCAATAAGGACAAAGCAACGTGTCTGGTGCTCTATTGCGAGTTATTTCTCTTGGGGAAAATAGTTTAGTTTAGTTTAGTCGATGGAAAAACATCACGTCACACGGGTGTAACCCATAAGTGCCCCGTTCTCCGCCTAACTTAAACCTGAGTCTGGAGAAACTCAGTTCAGTGCAGGAACTCGGTAGCACCGGCGAGGATCCTGAAATACTTTGGGTAGATTTTTAACTCGAAATTTTGCCCGCGCAGCGCCGTTAGGCTGCTATTTTTCGACTTCCAACTACCAAGGGATTTTTTTTTACGTGCGCAACAATACACACGGGCGTCCGGACTCACTACCCAGATACCAGGGGCAATTTTATTACTAGAAGCCCACGTGAAATAAATTCCGGTCCTCACCGGCGGGGCTTGAACCCGGGACCTCCAGCACTCGATGCGGACACCATACCTTGAGACGACGCAGCCCCCGTCTGGGGGAAAATAACAGAATGCAATGCTATATGTATTAGATTCTCTCCCTTTAGTTTTCCGACTATTTTCTCCCTCTTTCTCTCTCTTTACTTCTTCGTAGACAGAATGGTGTATTTAGTGTGAATAGTATATGTTCAACATGATGTCGTTTATTTGTAAATGTTCCTTGTGTGCTACGGAGCATTGTCAAATGTAAGTTTTTGGGTGACGTGTGAAATTTAATTTCTTACAAACTCGTGCAAAAAGGCTGGTAGCGGTATTATTTACTTACATACAAGATGGTGAAGCCGACACCTCACGTTCGCCGGCACAACATATGATAATAGCGCTTACATTTCAAACCGTTCGTAACATTTATTCAAATATACCCTACGGTGTAGGGTCTGAAAAATAGTCTTTAGACTCATTATATTGCTCCTCTCCACGGAAATCTTTAGTAAAAAAATTTTTTTTTAACCTTTTATTGAGTGTTTAGAAACATTTGCATTTGTATTGTTCGTGTTGTTACAGAGCGTTGCATGTGGAAGTGTAGGTGACATATGCGCAAATTTTTACAACATTTATTTCAACATTTTTACATTGGAAATGAAGGGTAACGAAAAACGAGTACAAACAACAACAAGACGATAGTATACCATTTTTTTCCCTCTGCCACCCCCTCACCTGACAGCTCCAACCCCACCAATACCATCATCACCACTTGGTAATGAGGAAAATGGCAGTAAAACTTGTTAGAACCGACCGGTGAAGGCAGCAGCAGCATCAAAAACCAACAGTATCGAAAGGGTGGGGGGGGGGGGGGGGGTTGTCAAGGAGTATCCTAGTTTACAATGCAGGAGGGGTAGTTGTTGCATTTGTATTGTTTGTGTTGTTACATGCGTACTGTGTGTTCAGTATTTGTGTGCGTGTTTTTACAGAGCGTTGCATGTGGGCGTGTAGGTGACATATGCGCAAAAATTACAAATATTTTATACATTTAAACATTTCTCCATTGACATTGTTGTAAGGAAATATTTTAAATCAAAAGCGTGATGGTAGCGTGAAATTTAAACGGTAATTTTTTTTTTTTTTTGTTTTTTTTGTTTTTTTTTGTTTTTTTGTTTGTGATATCAAGGGGAATTTTATTTTGCAAGGACATACATTAAAGCAGAACAAAATTATATAGTATTACAAATACAAAGTCAATGACACACCTGTGTAGTTGATATTTCATTCAAGTAGAAATGCTCTCACCAATGTCACAATCTGCAGGTAACACACACCACAATGTCATCTATCCTAGTCTCGATGACCTCTCACAACTCAGTCACATAAAAATACAACACAAAACTAAGTTACAAATTACCTGACTCACAACTCAGTCAATTAAAATTACAACACAGAGCTCAGTTACACAATCACTTGGCACAGAACTCTGTCACATAAAATTATAACACAGAACTCAGTCACACAATTACCTTATACAATTTTGTTGCCCAATTTCCTTAAACAAGTCAACCACACAATTTCCTGACACAAGTCAACCACACAATTTTCTGACACAAGTCAACCACACAATTACCTGACACAAGTCAACCACACAATTTCCTTAAACAAGTCAACCACACAATTTTCTGACACAAGTCAACCACACAATTACCTGACACAAGTCAACCACACAATTACCTGACACAAGTCAACCACACAATTTTCTGACACAAGTCAACCACACAATTTTCTGACACAGTCAACCACACAATTACCTGACACAAGTCAACCACAGGAAGCACACTCATGATAAGGGACAACTCACTCATGATAACAGACAACTCACTCTCAAGAGAGCAATCTCATGAAAACAGGCAAGAATATTAAGACAACATTCCATCCATCCATCCATCATGTGCCATGCCGGTAAGCGTGGGCGGTCATGTTCTGCCATTTCACTCGATCACCAGAGTCGTGGATCAGCTCAGTGTTCCTGTCTTGTCCATGCCATGTGGCCAAGCCATCCAGGTATTTACTTCTGTCTTTCTATTGTTCTCTTTCCCTCGATCTTGCCAGTTGTCACCAAGTTCTCTAATTTATTTCTTCTCATAACACGCCCAAAAATGTTGATTGTCTGCGTCTAATTTCTCTAATCAGTTTACGATCTTCATTTGTTTCATGGAGGACTTGGTCATTGGTTTTTCTGTCTGTCCATGGTATTCTTTGCATTCTCCTCAGAAACCACATTTCCACCACCATCAGATGTTTTTCAGCTTGACTGCTCATTGTTCATGCTTCATATCCATACAAAAGTACAGGCTCTATGTAGCACCTCAACACTCTTTTTCTTGTATCAACTGACATCTTTTTATTGGTCAGTATGTTTTTCATCTTGCAAAAGGCTACCTTCGCCTTGGCGATTCTTGTTCTAATCTCTTCAAGGCATCTCCCATCAGATGTTATGAATATTCCGAAATAATTGTACAGATTCACTTGTTTAAGAATATTCCCATTTACATGTGTATTACATTGTGGTATTTCGTTCTTCCTAGTGACGACGATAATCTGCGTCTTCTTACAATTTAATTCTAACCCTAGTTGTTCACTGTGTGTAACAACCGCATCTACTAAATGTTGCAGATCATGCTGATTGTCTCCAATCAATACTGTATCATCTGCATATCTAATGTTATTGATGTTTCTTCCTCCAATGATGATTCCTTTCATAACTTGTAAATTTCTTAAAATATTTTCACTATAGAAAGAAAACATATCTGGAGACATTACACATCCCCGTCTCACACCTCTCTTAATATGCAACAAACTGATAATGGGCAGTAATCATTCATGATAACAGTTAACAAACTAATATTTGTAATATGACGTGCTGTCATGTCCTCCTCTCTGCCAAACACCAGAGTTGTGGACAGCAGGTGAGAAATGGTGAGAAGGACAGCATTCACAGCTGATCCAAGAGAAGGACAGCATTCACAGCTGATCCAAGAGAAGGACAGCATTCACAGCTGATCCAAGAGAAGGACAGTATTCACAGCTGATCCAAGAGATCATCAGTTGTCTCTTCCTCATGTGGTTTTGAACTGTCCTCCTCCACCTTGACTTGCCCAGCAGCAAACTTCTGTGCCTGCTCTATAGTGACATCACTGTCCTCACACTCTAGTTTAGTTATCAGACTTTGCTTTTCTTTGATGATCTGGTCCCAAAAATCTCTCTTTCCTTTGGGAATTAAAATGTCCTTGAACTTGCGTATAAACCTGTTGTAAGTGTGAGGCTCTGATTTCTGGACAGACTCCTGTCGTAAAATCTTGAGACAATCAAGAGCTTTGCCGTAAAACTGCTGACCAAATGAATCCATCACCAGCTGTTCTATTCTCTTCTCCATTTGCTGGCATGCTACATCAAACATATCCTTGTCTTTCCTGCTTATCAACGACTTGAAGTCATCTACTGGGGTCACGGTCCCGACTTCTTTGATGTCAGCTTTAGTCAAATTCTGAAGACCACCTGTCAGTTTGTCATCCAATTTACGTTTCTTCACAGGTTCAGCATCAGTGTCTCCATCTCTGAACAAGGCTTCTCCAGTCTGCTCCTCTTTCTTCCTCTCCACAACCTCCAGCTTGAACAATTTCTTCAGTCGATCCAGGACTGGCAGACTGCTGGCTACGACGCCTGCTGGTGGCTCCAGATAGTTGGTGATCAGTGGAGACAGCTCCGGGAGGGGTTCGTCTGGGTGGAGAGCTCGGTGTTGCAGGCACTGATACACTCTCTGGAAGTAGGGGTTAAAGGTTATCTTTGGTTTTAGCACCTCTTCTGTTTCACCATCCTCATTTTCTTGTGCCTGGCTGAGATCCATACTTGTAATCAGATCATCCACACAGGCCAGCTGCTCATCTGTAGGTCTGTACTTCCTGTTGACTGTAACCTCCTCAGTCAAAGGGAGACTACCAAATGTGAAAGTTCTGATGTCCTCTGCAAATGGCAATTCCACCCAGAACAGACACTCATACTTGGCCTTGATGTGAGGAAAGAGACATCCTAGTCTTGGTGCCGAGTTGCTGGCATAGACTCGTCTGGCAATGGCCACTGTGTTCGTCTCATACAGAGCTTTAATTAGAGCCGAGAGGGCGACCGCAGCTGCCTCGTCACCTTTCTCTGCAGTAATGCTCAGCACTCCGTCACCCAGGTAGTGATGTCTCTTCACATTCTCCATCTTGGTAAAGCCCAGCACAGTCAGACATTTCTCGGCCTTGTACTTCATGTTCTCCTTGTCATCCTCAGACATCGGCACAATGGTGTTGCCATAGCGATAGCCTTCAACCATGTCCTCCTTCTCCACCTCAGTCTCCTCCTCATTGTTCACGTGGTAGGTCCTCAATGTGCCTGGGACCACATCTGTGTCCTGGGCATAGACTTTCTTCCAGCTTTGCTTCAGCTTAAAATCTTTCACCTTTCCATATCCATTAATGGGAATTTCCAGGTTACCAATTTCCAGCTTACATTTCCAGGCTATGGGCTTGATCTGGCGGGACTGGAAGTAACTCAGTGCTGGCAGGGCCTCCCTATAACTGTAGCACTCCCCAGACACCTGGTCAAGAATGTGTCTCAGAAGTGCCTCCCCAGCTCTCTGTTGGGCTGTCTTCTCCTTCTTCACACCATTTGGCTTGACCTCCCGACCTCCACCTCTGGCTCCATCACCTCTGTCACCATCCTCCTCCTCCTCATCATCATCATCAAGGTTTGGGCCAATAACATTGAGCTCCGTGTTTGTGTTCTGTAGAACGGTGATAATTTTCTCTAAACCTTGGTCACCAAAAGGTCCGCCAAGGTCTGAGAAGAGAATCACTCTCCTGGACTTGAAGCCTTTCTTGCCCTGCAAGGCATTCTCTAGATGATCAATTGCCACAATGATGGCGTCCAGGAAATCTCCGGGTGTGTTGCTGGGCTGTAGTTCAGACTGCACAATCTTCAACAGCTGGAAATCTGCAACACCCAATGCTCGTTTGATGACAATGTTCTGGTAACACTCCCCATCATCTAAAGGATTCTCTGTTTCTGCTGACCCCATCAAAATCAGTGCCACTTCATCTTTTGATTCTGAGAACATCTTCCTTTGTAAAATCATGTTGACACCTTGCACTGAAATTTAAACGGTAAGGCGAAAGATTTATACGTTGTGAAGAGAAACCAGAGTAAAATGTCATAGCATCCAATTGGGGGATAGTCGTTAACATCGTGCACGGAGCTTGCAGTGTTGAAATATTGTATATATTCCATTCACAAGTACATTTTATTCACATTTAGCAGTAAATTATTTCAAACTTTAGCATGTCAAATTATTGTGTTAACTGTGAATAGGTGCTTTCATTATATTAAACATTTAACAATATAATATAACTAATTGCATCTTTAGAAAGAAAAAAACGTTGGCGAGTTATGTCCCTTGCAAACAATAAAATAAATATTACGTTCAAGTGAAAAAGAGGTATTGTTTCCCCTTAAATTTCGCTTACCAAGTACACAGGCCGTCGAGAGCGCGAAAGATAGCGAATGGTTAGCCCGTAGATCATGTAATTGAGTCCCCATTATTGCTCCCGGATTGACTCAGTCGAAACTAAGCACCATGACATGTTCTGGAAAGTAAAAGGCGAAGTGTGCGCTACTGACCACCTCACCCATTGAGTGCCAATTATTTTACAAAGATGTGGCGTTTTCTTTCACCATATACTATTATACTTAGTGCCTAAAGAAATGGAAAAGCAGGGTCCTTCACTTTTTATTTTTACAACTGCTACTACTACAGTTACCACTGTGGCTACTACAGCAACTAATGTCTGCAAATATGTCTGTCTGTCTGTCTGTCTGTCTGTCTGTCTGTCTGTCTGTCTGTCTGTCTGTCTGTCTGCCTGTCTGTTTGTCTGTCTGACCTGGCCCGGCTTCGCTCAGCCCCTGGTGGGGAGCATCTCATTTAATTCATATAAGTAGTCATATAATCTCCCGTTCCCAACTATCTGTCTGTCTGTCTGTCTGTCTGTCTGTCTGACCTGGCCCGGCTTCGCCCAGTCCCTAGCGGGAAGCATCTCATTTAATTCATATTTGGTCCCTGCTCCCGTTCCCATTCCCAAAGCGGGGAGCGTCTCATTTAATTCATATTCGGCCCCTGCTCCCGTTCCCGTTCCCAAAAAAAGACGACCCGGTCTGGCCAGGCCCGGCTTCGCCCAGCTCCTGGTGGGGAGCATCTCATTTAAATCATATTCAGCCCCTGCTCCAGTTCCCGTTCCCCAAAAAGACGACCCGGCTCGGCTTCGCCCAGCTCCTGGCGGGGAGCGTCTCATTTAATTCATATTCGGCCCCTGCTCCCGTTCCCGTTCCCAAAATAAGAAGCCTGGCCCGGCTTCGCCTAGCCCCTGGCAGGGAGCGCCTCATTTAATTCATATTCGGCGCCTGCTCCCGTTCCCGTTCCCAAAAAAGACGACCCCGCCCGACTTCGCCCAGTCCCTTGTGGGGCGCGTCTCATTTAATTCATATAATTATTCATATAAGCTCCAGTTCCTGTTACCGGAAATATGGCAAACAGATTGGAAGAGAACAATCTTCATCCCAATAACTAAATAGGGCAATCTGAAACTACTTAACTTACCAAGGTATCACGAAAACGCAATAAATGCTGGAATGACTGTATAGATGTCGAATAGAAATTTAAAAAATGAGTAAGAAAATTTTCATGTATTTAAAATAGATGCATTATTTTTTATGAAAACTTTGAAAATGCCTTAAAGATTTTATCATTACATATTATAACGCAGCGTAAGAAAAAGAAGGAGGATGAGGGGGGAGGAGAAGGGAGGAGGAGGGAGAGGAGGAGGGGGAGGAGGAGGGGGAGGAAGAGGGGGGAGGAGGCGGAGTAGATGAGGGGGAGGAGGGGAGGAGGAAGGGGAGAAGAAGGGGGATGAGGAGGAGGGGAGGAGAGGGAGGAAGAGGAGGGGAGGAGGTGGGGGAGGGGAGGGGGAGGAGGAGGAGGAAAGGAGGAGGAGGGAGGAGGAGAAGTGGGAGGAGGAGGGAGGAGGGGGAAGGAGGTGTTGGAGGAGGAGGGGAGGAGGAGGATGGCGGAGGGGAGGAGGAGGATTATAACGTATATGCCTGTAGATAACTGTAGCGAAAACGTCCACCTATTTGAGAAATATGCAACAATTTTACATATATAGCAATGCTATTAGATGTTATGTCCCCTCACTATATATACATTATAATGTAAATTAAAATATTAAACAATATTAAGTAAATATCTGTTTTTACACTAACAAACTATGACAGTTGGCAGCACGGGAATGAGAGGAAGACGTATAGAAAATTCCATCTCAATCGGATGGACCGTTCGCGAACGCATAAAGGACATACATACAGACAGACATTCTATTTTATATATATAGATTTAGACAAGGAAGAGGAACAAGAGATCACAAACTCAACATGCGTTTAATAATAGAAAATCGTAGATAATGTAATATAAGCTTAACCTTATGTTTTGGGGGTTATTCAGAGGCATTTGACTCTGTACAACATCAGAAACTTTGGGAAATCATGAGGAAAATGGGCTTTCTATCACACGTAATACAACTTATAAAAATGCTCCGTCTAGACCAGGGGTTACCAAACTTTGTTCACGGCGGGCCGGATAACTGACAAAATGACGAGCGCGATGAATGACAATACATACTAATTCTGTACAATACTTGCGCCCAATTCCGTGTCGAGGGTCTTCCGGACGCGTAATCCGGTATACCCGCGTTTGAAACACAGCGCGTGATTTGGCAGCAGACCACGTTGCGATGGTTTTTACGCTATGATATAGGTACCGGTCGTTCAGAAAGCAATGGCAAACTACTGAACGTAAACTTCCCAATACATCAACAATAGCAAAAAATGCTGGTGTTTACTTCAAACGTCCTGTAAAGGATGTGCAACTAACTTTAACAATACTTGCAAGCCAGAACGAAAGCTCTGGAAAAAAACGAAAAACTAAATTAATCATGGTGAGTGGCGTGCAATGTACAAAAAAAAAAAAAAAAAAAAAAGACAACCAGCATATTTAATTACTAAAAAAAGGTTATCAAATAAGGCGCTGTTAAGAAAACAAAAGTTACATCAGACATAGTGTGCACACATCCGAATCTCACAAACTAAGCAAAGGTTAGTAAGATTTGTGAAACTGATATTTGGCTTTCAAGATATCATCAATGTTTAGTTTGGAATTGCTACATCCGATCAAGAGAATTGCTTTCAAATGTTCATCAGTCAATCTCTTTCGATGTGTTGACTTCACATACTTCATTTTGGAAATTATTTGCTTACAGACATAAGGTGTTCCAAACACTGATGCCATACCAGCGGCAAATTTCTTCAGTTTCGGAAACTCAACATCAGGTAAGCAGCGGTAAAATCCAACAAGTTTTCCTTCTCTGTGCTTCTCTTTCAGCAAATCATTTGCTTGCAAATCACTGAGCTCCAACTGTAGTTAAACTGGCACGTCGTCTTGGTTACAATGAAACGGATTCAGAAACAGAAGAATGTCACTCACTATTCTGTCAAGATCTGAAAATATCCCCAAGAAATGTTTCTTCAAGTCACGAATAATTTATTTATTTTTTCTCGGAAAATCGAGGTTTACATCTTCGGCAATTGTAGCGCAAAACTCATTGAAACAGTGAAAATGAGAACAGTTTTCTCCTTCCAGTTGTACTACAAACAATGACATCTTTCTCCGAAATCCTTTGATGATTCTGTAGAGATTACCGACGAGGTTATCCTTTCCTTGAAGTTTCAAATTCAGTTCATTCATGTGGGATGTGATGTCGACCAAAACTGACAACTTTGACAGCCAAGTAGGATCTCACAGCTGTGGATAAGCTCAATCTTTTTCAGTGAGGAAAACATCTATTTCGTTTCGGAGCTTTTAACAACGAAACAGGACTTTACCGCAGCTGAGTCACCTCACTGATGTGTGATAATGGCAAGTCACAGAATTCAGAAACAATTTCTTCAAGAAAAGCCTGAAACTGATGGTGATTTAGTGCATGTCCCCGAATGAAGTTCACAGCAGAAACACTGGTTTCGGTATACAATAAATATCTAAGTCTTTCCCGCAGAGTGCTTGCTGATGTATGATGCAGTGTATGAACAGAGCGCCCGAAATTTGCAAATCTTCCAACTGAGTCCTGATCAGACCTTTCCTCACTCCAGCCGTGTCTTTTCCTCCATCGACAGTAACATATCGAAGCTGATTCCATTGAAGGTTATAGTCCTGCAAAACTGTTTGCACTTCCATGAACATGCATTTTTCAGTTGTTGTTCCATGCATGTTGCAAACGGATGCCAACTCCTCCGTTATCTCAAAGTCCAAATTTACACCACGAATGAACACGACAAGTTGTGATGTACTCGAGAGATCAATTCAGCGCCAGAGAATATCACAACAAGCTCCTAGTTTTCTCGCGTAACTGTAGCACTATGTTCTCTCCAAGATCTTCTGTTCTTCACACAACTGAACTTGCCGAAAGGCTGATAGTTCCAAACAAACCGGCTTTCTCAGGACACAAATCATTTACTGCTTCCACCATACATTCTTTGATGAAGTTGCCACAAGTAAACGGTTTTCCTTGTTCTGTCATTTTATACACTATTGTGTAACTTGTACGAGTGATAGATTCATTGTCAGCAAACTTTCTCGTGAAGAGATTTCTTTGTGTTTCTAAACCACGTTTCATGGACTCATATTTCTCACAGCGTAACTTTCCAGAAAACTTTAAATATGTTGATAAATGTGTTGTTTCGTATTGAAGCCGAAGATTATACTCTTTCATAACGGCAACATTTTCGCTGCATATTAAGCAACTGGTTTTCTGGTCCTTTGTTTCCACAAAGAAGTACTTTACTCCCCATTCTTTATTGAAAAAGCGACACTCGACGTCCACTTTTCTTTTCTTGGTAGCCATAATAAAGGGTGAAGTACACGGGATCTTAAAATTAAAAAGACATTGAATTAAAAACATAATTTAAATCCTATTGAAACACAAGTAAAGCAGAGGACTAGGTGTCACTGGTGAAGCTATGGCTCACCAAAGGTACATATAAAGGTTATATGTACCTTTGGTAATAGAATATATCTCATAATAAGGTTTGCAAAATAGAGCCGACCTAAATAAACAGCCCAGAGCAGAGTTTTCCAACCGGTGTTCCGAGAGTGGCAGCCTGGGGTTCTGCCGAAACAGACCGAAATCACCTAAATGCAACATTTCTGCCCATCTGGTTTATTGCATACAGTAGGACAGACACTTTGATCATCGCACAGAGTTCCTTGAGTACCGTAAACATTTGCGTAAGGATCTGCTCCAGCAGAAAGATTGAAACACACTGACCTAGAGACCAGCTCGATTAACACCTTGACTCGGGAATTCTTCTGAGCTGGGGATAATATTTTCGCAACAACACGAGGTTTCTATGGCATTTGTATGCTATGTTTGCTACTTTATTGCCTCTATTCACATTTGTAGTTCACTTACATATCACTATCAAACAAAGAAATCCTTGTTACATACCTATAAAATGGATGACTGGCAAAAAGAAGTAACTATTTCTGGAGCATCGGACCTGTGTTGACAGCCGGACGCATCTGGGGGAGGGAAAGATGCGTGTGTGTGCGTGATGCCATGGAAACCATGGTAACGTCAGAGCATAGACGGCGCTACCGCGACCCGGGGAAGGACTTGGGATGGCACGATATAAGCAAACTTTACAATAAACAAGAAAATCTAGATACAATAATATATAATTTGAAAATAGTAAATTTAAGACGCATTGCAGCCAGGAGGTCTCAGCACATGTGAAGATACCCTATTATTTTAAACATATTATGAGCATTTAAATTGTATCACAACGTCTCGTGTTCCATACGTTATATCAAGCAAGTTCGAGTACCGTCGGCGGGCCGGATGAAATGACGTCGCGGGTCGGATCCGGCCCGCAGGCCGTATTTGGCGACCCCTGATCTAGACCAACAAGCAGTGGTTGGAATAGATGGAGAGACATCAGATTGGTTTGACATCAAGCAAGGAGTGCGCCAGGGTTGTTTGTTATCCCTCTGTTTGTTTAACATGTACGCCGAAAATATAATGAGAAATGTCATAGATGATATAAATAAGGAGCAACATGATGTCATAAATATCGATGGTCATGAAATACCAGAGATTTGATATGCTGATGATACAGTTTTACTGCCCACATCACAGTATGGTATAGAAAAATCACAACTAATATCTTAACATAGCAAACACACAGATAATGCATACAGATAAAACTATTATGGAGAAAGAAATATATGTTAATGAGGAAAAATTGGAGATGATGGAAAATTTCGAATATCTTGTGTCATTAATTACCAACAATGGTGACATAATGAATGCAATTACAAGACGAATATCTATTGCTCTGCAAAAACTAAAACAACTTAATAAATTGTGCAGGGGAACAGATAGAACTACAAAACTTAGATTTTTAAGAGCACATCTTTCCCATTGCAACATACGCCTGTGATACCTGGACACTTACTAAACAAGCTGAACGGCGCATAAATGCCTTTAAATATAAATTTTATAGACGGGTTTTAAGAATATCTTGGTTACAGAAAAGAACAAATACATCCATACAACAAGAGTTGAATATTGAAGGCTACTAAAGACGATAAAACAAAGAAAATTGAAATATTTTGGTCACTTAAAAAAGCATGAAAGTTTGGAGAGAACAATCATGGAGTAGTATATGCTTGGGAAGAGAGGAAGGGGAAGAGGAAGGCCAAAGAGAAGATGGGCGCAGGATGTGGCAGATAATCTCCAGATGGGTGTATCGGACGCGGGACATCTTGCTTATGACCGAGGAGTTTTCCGGAAGGTTGTTATGGGAGCGAAGATCTGAAAGGAACATGCTACTGAATAAATGAATGAATGAATGAATGTGTTTCATTTATAATGTGCTTTGTTAAATTCATAATGGGATTTATAATGTGTTGTTTTTTAAATCAGCGTAAGCGATACGAGGGGACGTCAATAAGTAAGTTACAAATTGCTGTAGAAAATAACTAAATGTGATAACAACTTCAAACCAGTTATTGCCCCTTTATTTCTCAACATAATTTCCACCAACACTGATGCACTTATCCCATCGTTTTATCAGTCCTCCCAAACCGGCTGCATAGAACTGCGTGCTGTTTTCTAAACCACGTTTTTACTTCACATTCAACTTCGGCGTCATTCGCGAAATGTCTCCCGCCAAGGTGGGGTTTCAGTGGACCAAAAAGGTGGAAATCGCTAGGGGCTAAGTCGGGGCTGTAAGGTGGATGTTCCAGAACTTCCCAAATTAGTTGGTTAATTTTCTCCTGAGTTAGTCGAGCCGTATATGGTCTGGCATTGTCAACACTCCTCTAGTCAGCATTCCTGGACATTTTCTTCGAATTGCATCATGAAGCAACGATAGAACTTCATAGTACGATTCAGAATTCATATTGTTACTCGCCTATCACCTCTAATCATCTCCTCCACCAGCTGCACGGATGCTTCTGTTGCAATCTCAACAGGACGACCAGATAGGATTGCATCACCAATTTTAAAGTGTCCTTGAGAAAATTGTTCTACCCAGCTATGCACCGCTTTACGGGACAAACATTTTTCAGCATAAACAGGAAGCATTTCCTGTTGAATGTCCTTTGTAGGCAGTCCTTTTGCTCACAAAAAACGCAAAACAGCACGTTGCTCTTTGGTTGTACACTACGTAAGTACAGTCGCCATTTTATTTATGCGTTGCGCATGCGCATGAGACACCTAGCGCCACCTGACGAACAGGAATATAATGTTCGATGTTGCTGTCCCCTAATGGCACCTGTAGAAAACACCAACTACATTGATCTGCTATCCCACACAAATGTGTGACTTACTTATTGACTCGCCCTCGTAGTAGTCGTAGCAGTCAGTCGTTATAAGTGAATTAAATGAACTCAGTTGTTACAAGTGTATTCAGTTATTACAAGTGCACCCAGTCGTCACAAAAGAACTCAGTCGTTACAAGTGTGCTCAGTCATTACCCGTGTACTCAGTAGTTACAAGTGAACTCAGTTGTTTCACGTTAACTGAAACGTCACAAGTGACCACGGCTGAACTCAGTCGCTACAATTGAACTCTGTTGTCATTACAAATGAACTCGATTGTTACAAACGAATTCAATTCTTACCAAATGAAATCAGTCGTTACAAATGATCTCAACTGAACTAAGTCGTACATGTAAACTCAGTCATTACAAATGAGCTTGGTCACTATACATTAATTCAGTCGTTACAAGTGAACTCAGTCATTACAAATTAACTTTTTTTCCACAAATTCTTTACAAGGCATTGCAGTCAACACCAGCATTTTCTCAGCTGCTATTGATGTCTTGGCGGGTTTTACGTACAATAGTTTGCCATTCCTTTCTGCACGACCCGCTCACATACCCCCGTAAGTAACCAACCGTGATGCGATCCGCTACCGAATCTCGCGCAGCTGTGTTTCGCACGAGAGTATGCGGGATTACGAACAATGTCCTTAACACCGCCAGGAAGACAGGTACAAATTAACTTAGTCATTATAAATAAACTCAGTTGTTACAAGAGAACTCAGTCGTTACAAATTAACTCAGTCGTTACAAATTAACGCAGTCGTTACAAATTAACTCAGTCGCTATAAGTGAACTCAGTAGTTACGAGAGAGCTCATTCGTTACAAGAGAGCTCAGCTAGACAAGCAAACACAGTTCACCAGTCCTGCCTATGTAAGGATTTACGCGAGTGGAGAGTGACTATTTTGTGGATACAACCAAGGGCTTTTACTGAAGTGGATGTCTGACAGTCAGACGGGGGAGCTATTTTCATAGCCCATGCTGTATCTATGGTGACTGAAGCTGTGTGATTGTCGTATCTCCTGTGTTTGAATATCTGCAATGATGTCCTTAGTGATGGGGGCGGTTGAGACATGCCAAAGGGGAGGAAGGTAACGCGAGAAACTGGAAGCAATGGAGATATGATGGAGGGCCGAGAGTGAAAACTAAGATGTATCACTTCCACTCATTTACCTGGGATCTTCACTGTACTGCTGCCATCCCCTACCCTGGTCCCCGTGACACCACAGACTCCAACAGCAATGTGAAGATTAATGTTAGTATCACAGCTTGGGATTCTGAGATAAGTAGCACCTTTTTTCCCCAATTTTTTTTCTTTTTCATTTTCTTTGCGTTGTTCTCATTTTTCATCTTTTCATTCTTCGCATCCCGTTCTCATGCCTCGTGAGGTCACTGTGGTCATATGTTGTGGTTTGTGTATGTATTTGTTTGCTTATGAAGGCTAGTCGCCGCAACATCCTATGTTTTCCGTAATTGTGTTCTGTAAAGCTGCATTACTTTGTATTATTTTATACTGTTTACATTTTCACAGCTTTACCGCGGTACCACTAATTTTATTCATGCCTATATAGGTGTGTGATTCTGCTTCTTGAGTTGAGGTTTCACAAAAGGACATTGCGAGATTACATGCTTGGTTTAATCTCATTATCGTTGTCTTTCCCTTGTTCATTTTTAGATCTAAATATTGTGACCTTCCATGAAGCCTATGCTTAGTTTGTCTTGCATCTGATTTAATGTGTGTTATAGGAAGTCCAAGACAGCAAGTTGCTTTGTTGGAGTCCTTTGAATTTCATTTCTGGTGACAGTTGATGTTATCCTTTTAATGCGGTCTATAATCAGTACGAATAATAATAGTGACAAAGGACATCTCTGTCACACTCCTGTTATTTATTTATTTTTTTTCAAACATGTCTATTTGTTTCCCTCGTAAAGAACTCTAAATTTCATGTGTTGCCATTATTAAATGATTGATTTTCTGTGGAATTCCATCATGCTACATCACTTTCCAAAGGAATTCCCTGTCAGTGCCGTAGAAGGACTTTCTATAATCCATAAATCCAATATAAATTTGATAATTCAGTTCAATGTCGTGCTCCACTATTTTGAGTAATTTTACCTTTCTCGTCAGCACAGGATATGTTTGATCGAAAGCCTGTCTGTTAATCCCTTAGTTGTTCATCCCTTAATCTCTCCAGAATGATTCTGCCTAACATTATTCGTCTAAACTGCTCACTCATTCAGTGCCCTTTTCTTGAGCAATTTCTCAATATAACATCATCTCTAGTCTGCTGTATTTCTTGTCTCCGAGACTGCTAAATAATTTGTGCGGTGCTTCAGTGTGGATGTACCGTTGATGGATATTCTGTTAATTCGTTGTTGGGTTGGGATTATAGCCTTGTCTCATTACTTTTCAGACAGACCTTGCATGATTCTAAGCATTTACATGACAACATTCTAGTTATGTTTCTACCTGATGACTCAGCCGTCTGCTCGTTGTCTTTATCTTTTTGAGTTTCTTCATATCTGTCAGTTGTTTATACTTCTTCTTGAGTCTGTTCACAGTTTCCTTTTTGGTCAACTATATTTTTAAAAAGAATATAATAAATAAATAAATTCCAACTCCCACAAAAAATGTTACAAGACGTATATCTTTGGCAGAAAATAATGTGCCTAAATTAAGTTATAAGCTTCCATTACATATTTTTATTATTAATATATATATATATATGTAGTTTTGGTAATGTGTGTATGGCAACATACAAGAAGCAATGCCTTTATGTACAGTGATATGTCATAAGTCCTCTAAAAGTACTGGAGAGTGTTGGCCATCATAGACACTATGTATATGTATATGTATTTCCTCTCGTGCCTAAGACGGCGCATAGGGCAGAAGTCGTGGCTCTCCATGTTTGTGCGAAGCGTCAAATATTTGGAGCCAGAAATCTGATTCTGTAACAGCTGGGAGTTTTATGATGGCGGATTGTCAAGCCGCCGATCAACCGTCTTTAGTCAAGATAGAAGAAGACACGATCGGCCATCTTGACCCAAGCCGAAAGCTCTTTAATTCCTCCGATGGTAGCATCGTTTTTGTAAGATGATAAACATACTGACCAATAAGAAAATATCAATTGAAACGAGAAACAGAGTGTTAGTGCACAAAAGAATTCAGGAACTTACCAATAAAAGAACAAGTACATCAACAGGCTGTCTAAAAACTAAAGATGGCAAAATCATAATAGAAAAAGATCAGATTATGGCGGTTCGAAATGTTTTTTAGCGTATGAAAGCTGGCAAGGCCCCCGATGCAGATAACATCACAACAGAAATTATTAACGCTTTAGAAGAATTTGGACTACAGCAAGTCATCAGACTGCTGAACACATTATATGATACTGGAGATATACCTTCTGAATTATGTAACTCTGTATTTATTGCAATCCCAAAGAAATCAGGAGCCTTGGAATGTGATCAACATAGAACAATTAGTATAATGAGTCACATCACAAAGATTTTGCTACGAATTATCATGCAAAGAGTGAGGAAGAATATATAACCTGAAATAGTGGATGAACAATGTAGTTGGCAGAATTGGCTCTAGAAGACGCAGTTAAGACACATCCAATAGATGCGTCCACATGATCAAGAAACTCCACAAGAACTTGCAGAAACAAGTCTAAAGCGACAATGTACGCAAAGTGATCAGACAGAAAGTGCTTCTAGAAGAAGCAGTTGAGGCACACACAGAAGATGCGTCCACATGATCATGAAGCTCAACAAAGGAATTTTATAATGACATGGAGTCTGCCTTAAAGAAATGTAACAATTCAGAAATAAACATAATAGGGGACGGGACGCAGAGTGTTTCCAAGGCACCAGGGCCGGGATCTATACTGAACAAGACCTGCTGACACGTCCACGCCGTGCGTCCTGGGCAACAGGTCCCTTCGGAGACCTGGCTAACATCAGTAGGATCGATGAATCCTCCGAAGTCGGAGAGTATCTGCCTGCACGGCGAGGAACCACCAGTCTGCACATCAATAAGCCAAACATGGGATAACGGATACTCACGCAAACCTCAGGTCCGGTATGACATCACACTGATGTTGGACAACAGGATGTATTCATCCGACATACAGGACTTCACGCTGGAGTTCACAGCCAGTGAAGCAAGCAATACTAGGGGACTTGAATGCAACAGTAGGACATCAAGGTGATAGATACACTGTAGGAAACTATGGTATAGGCGACAGAAATGAAAGAGGATATAGACTCGATAGAGTGGGCAAAAGAACAGGAAATTATTGTAGGAAACACCTGTTTTAAGCAACACCCTAGAAGATTATGGAACTGAGGCGTCCTGATAGTAGGACCAGAAACCAGATTCACTACATTCTAGTTAGTTAGTTAGTTAGTCGCGGTTCCAACTTCACAGCAACGGGTCGTCCCCATTATGCTCCGTTCCTGTGCCAGTGAATATCACACATAACGCTCCCTACTGCCCAATGTGAAAAGTGGGAATGACAGGAGTCTCGACAAACAACAGCCCGCACAGATAAACAGACTACATTCTGATTAGCAGAAGATTTAAAAACGCGCTAACAATAGCACGCACAGTTCCCAGTGCTGATTTTTATAGTGACCACTGATTACTTACAGGAACACAGAGGATAAAGTTGAAGAAAGTCACGTATATACCAGGAAATACTAAATATGATTTGTGTACATTATTGAGTAATGACAATGAAATACAAATCAACTTCACCTTATAAGTGTAGAACAGATTTGATATATTCTCTGTTTTGGCTGCAGAAACTAGGAACGGAAAATCCAAATTGCACCTCCCAGTGGTAGAGGATGGGAAACACACCATTCCAAAGGGAATCCACAACATTATCTTTCAAATATTTAATTAATTTCCTAATTTTAGAGGCAATGAACGACGTTAATGGCTGTCTTACGACATCCTCGTCCGATAGGGACTGTCATGCGCCACAGGTGACACCAGACAGTCATCTAGCTACTGATGGCAAAACCAAAAGGAATACATTTAAAATAGGAGCATGGAATTTTAGGACACTAAACGAGTTGGTAAAGTGAAACAGTGTTATAAGAGAAATTAAATTCCTGAAAATAAATATCCTAGGCATAAGTGAGATGGTGTAGGCGGTATCGGGTAGAATTATAACTGACAAACATACAATAATTTACTTTGGAGGGATACACACGAAAAAGGAGTAGGGCTACTATTTGATATTTAAAATTAAAAAAACAGTCAAGTTAATTATGGTTACTTGTGTGTTTCATATAGCCTTATTACGGTCAAAATCAAAGGCAAACCAAAATAAATATTATGCAAGGATATGCACCAACAACAAGCAGTAGTGATAAAGAAATACAACACTTTTACGATCTAGCAGAAATAGCCATGTCTCAAATGAGATCACAAGAAATTAATTCGTCTTCTTCTTCGCCTTCTTCTTCCTCGTCTTCTTCTTCTCCTTATCTTTCTTCTTCGTACGCCTTCAGATGTCAACCTGAATATATTTAAAGAAAGCAGCATTCAACTTGACCTTGCTGATGTCGCCATAGAGCTTGTCCTCAACTGAAGCGGGTGTCTCCCAAATTAATTTTCTCTGTTCTGCATATGTTGGACACTATTACAGCAAATGTATATCCATCATTTTGCCAGTCCCACAGTTAAATTCATCAGTATCTTCAATCTTTAGTTTATTGAACAAGTAGTATTTTAGCCTGTTATGTCTTGTGCAGAGTCTGAAGATTGCTAATTGTTCACTTCGGTCGAGTTGGTAATATGCATCACCTTTCTGGTGGCCTGTGTGCTCTGATTCCCATTTCGTTCTATACTTGTTTCTTATAAATCTATTGGCCTCTTTATAGGTTATATGTATATCAGGCTCAGGTAGCCAAACGCCTTGCTTAGTTCATCTGTCAGTCTCTTCATTTCCAGATATTTTGCAATGTGATGGTAGGGTTCGATACTGGGTTCACTGCTTGCTACGGAATGGAAAGACTGACTGGTCACATATTCCTCTGTGTACTCCGGCTTAAAACAGGTGATTTCCATAACGCTTTACATATCCACAGCAGGCTCCTACAGTGAGACTTGTTTGTTTTATTATTGTGGTAATGACGTGCTTCTAGTGATCTGGGACACGATTTGGATAAGAACCCAAACTAAAGCCAGAAGCAACCCCGAGAGTTCGATCATACATCATTTCATGATTTTCATGTATAGTCAAACCTCGGTTTTTGTTGCCTTCGGTTTTCGTCTGTTTCGGTTTTCGTCGATTTTTTCCTAGGAAAATGTGTCTCGGTTTTTGTCGGTTGCCTCGGATTTTGTTGGCGTGCGCACTAAACCTGATTGCTAATTTTACGAAAAGAAACGGACCCAGGCGTTCTTCTGCTCAGTTTGGAGTTGTTTTTCGTTGTGTGAGCATCACTTGCTAATAATAAAATACGAAATATTGAGATTGCTGAAATCGGCCGCATGTACGAGAAGTGTGGAGCGGTTGGCTGAATGGCTAGAACGCTGGACTCTCCTTCGGGAGACAAGGTTCGATGCCTAGGTAAGGTGTGGGATTTTTTTTCTGTCGGGGGCAAAAAGAAAATTCTTACCTACACAATTCGCGGCGACTGCACAAGCCAGACGGCCTTAATTCCTCAGGCTCAAAGACCCCTCTGCCATACACCGCAAGGTACTATATTGGCAGTAAATGGCAGTAAATGACAGTACGGGAAGTCGCCATCCACGATAAGTTCCATTGTGGCGACAAAGGAAGCAATAAAGGAGGCTAATGTAACAAAAGCCGGTCTCCCTATCATAGGAGTTAGCGTCTTTCTGTGTAATCCCGTATATCCACGTAAGGAACGTAACCTGCTCGAGAATCGGTAGCGGTTCTCGCCGCGTTGGTAACTTACGGGGTATGTGAGCTGGTCGCTCAGAAATCAATGGCAAACTACTGAGCGTAATCTTGCCAAGAAATCAACAATCAGCTGAAAGATGCTGATGTTGACAGCGATGTCCTGTAAAGGATATTCGAAGAAAAAACATGTAACAAAAGGCATGGGTGTGCTAACGAAATAGAGATCGCCAACAATTGAAGATGTCGAACAGTTATTATTAATGTGGATAAATCAAAACCAGTTAGATGGCGATTCTGTTTCGGAGGCAATCATATGTGAAAATGACAGACTGTTGTATGTCGATCTCATTAAGAAATTTCTTGAGACGAGTGCTAGTGTACTTAGTGATTGTAAGGCCAGCAGAGGTGTGCTGACATACATAGTGCTACTAGGCACGGCAAAGGTGTGAGTTCGGACAAGTCTATGGCCGAAAAATAGTGTTAAACACTATATTTATTCTCTATACAGTGTGTTTTTAGTATGTATTTTGGAGTGTCTAGAACAAATTAATTGGATGTACATTGATTAATATGGGAAGAATTGCCTCAGTTTTCGTCGGTTTTGGATTCCACTGATTATCTTCGGACAGATTATCGACGAAACCCAAGGGTTGACTGTATATAATTCAAAGAATAGTGCCAAATTTAGTCTATAAAGATTAGTTGGACTTAAATGTTGACCTTATGTTGGACTTAAATGTTAACCTATCGTTCAGAAACAATGGCAAACTACTGAAAGCAAAACTGTCTAGTAAGTCACTAACACCCGATAGGTGCTGGGTGTGACTGCAACGTCCAAAGGACATGCAATTTAGTATTAACTTAGACTTCATAATCACGTGAACAGTCGGCACTGCGGCTTAGGGGATAGTGAGACACGCAGTTTCATAATTCCCCGATATACCGAGCCCAGGGTTCGAAATCATCTGTCGCAAAAGATTTGGAAGTAGGCCGCTTTGCGTTGGATTTCGATGTCATGAGGCGTCTGCCGTTCAGAAATCATTGGAAAACTGAACTAACATTACCTAATAAATTGCAAAACCCAATAAATGCTGGGGTTGACTACTATGTCATGTAAAGGATATGCAAGTAACTCTTTTTTAGTCATGAGAACAACTCTAGTAATATGTTACCTCTATCCTGGGTACTGTTACACATGATCAACAATAATTGTAATCTAACTTTGAGCTGTGGTAGCAGAGGGGGCAGAAGATCCATTGCTTCCAAAACTGCTTAGGGTTTAAACCCAGTTTGGCAAACTTTTGTCTTACTGGTGCGATCACTGAGTCATCATCAACATCATCATCATCATCATCATCATCATCATCAACATCATCATCAATATCATCATCATCGTCACGGGCCATGATGATGAACGAGAGCTTTCATAGTTCATCATCTGAGATAATGGCCGGAGTTTTTGATCGGGTCTGTGTTCTTGTCCCGATTATGCCATGTGGCAAACCCTTCCAGGTTTTTTTTTATCTCTTTGCCTCCCCCTTGCTCTTATCAAGTCTGTCCACAGCCATCTGTGTGTTGCCAATACTTTCTGAGACTGATGTTCCTCCATACCATAATGTCACGCGTTGTGAGTTAATTTCTTTCAAGATTTCTTCATTGCTGTCTCTATCCATCATGGTGTTCTCATAATTCTTCTATAAAGCCACATCTTCGTAGCTTCTACATAATTCCCCACTTGATTCCCAAATGCCAATGATTTGCTTCCGCAGATCAGGATTGGCTCAATATAGCTCCTAAGAACGATTTTTCCCTCACCTCTATTCCCAAAGGTAAATTGCTGAGAATATTCTTCAACTTGTGAAATGCCGCCCTTGATTGGATTATTCTACATTTAACTTCTGCAAGACACAAAATGAAAACTATAGATTGATTAGAACAATTAGACGTATGCAAACATTTTCTGACCCATTATGAGGGAAAATAAACTAGACAACTTAGTGACAACTGACAAATTTAATGGGAAACACCAACGCCATAAGGCATGGACTAGGAGGAGAAGACGAAGAGGGGAAGGAGAGGAGAAACTGACTCATTCGGTTGTCTGCACCTCCATTGTACTTTTTGCATTTTCCTCAGATACCACATTTCCTCTAGCATTAGATGTTTCTCATCTTGTCTGTTTATTGTCCACCTTTCACAATCCACACCTGCCACTAGATGGTATAACTGTTCCGAGATAGTTGCGCCGATTCAAATGGTTAAAGATAGTCCCACTTACTTGGATGATACATTTCGGTAGTTTTATTATATATAATATATATTTGTGTGTGTGTATCCGTGATTGTTGCAACTATAATTAACACACAAATCATACCTTTATTGATTGTTTCCTTTGTTCATCTACGAGTAACACAGTAGCATCAGCAATGATTTCTGGCAATGTTCTGTGCTTTCTCACCTGAGGACATACAGAAACAACAGTTCATACATACGTGAGTGCAGCGAGCCAGAAGGAACTACAGAAAATTATCAATACTAAACTTGAGTGAGAAGTCAAAAGTAACTGTAATATCAAAAACACGATTGGTGGAAGCTGAGTTGCAAACACAACGTATCACAAACATCAGAAAGCAGAAGCCATCGTTTTGGTATTTTTTTTTTTTTTTTTTGGGGGGGGGGGGGGGGGGGGTCCCACATTGTTAGAAGACAAACTGGAACATGTCGTGACAACCGGAAAGATTTGCAGAAAGAGAGATAGAGGAAATCAGCGTAAGAATATTCTTGACAGTCTTGTGTCATGGCACGGACGGGAGTCAATACACGAATTGATCCATGACGTCGGAGTTCGCAATTTGTGGAGAGGCATGATCGCACACGTTAGTCTTTAAGGCACTGGATTATCCAAATGCCCAATTAAATGACTGGTACTTTGGTAAATAACCAAAGCATGGCTTAGAGCAGGGGTGGGCAAACTTTTCGTGCGGAGGGCCGCATTGACAAATGTAAAGCTATTGGCGGGCCACACACACACACACACACACACATATATATATATATATATATATATATATATATATATATATATATATATATATATATATATATATATATATATACATTTATTTACAGCAACCTATCACAATAAGTAATTATTAATTATTTATAGGTTATTAAGCAGTATAAATAACTAATTATTGCAATTTTATTTTACTTATACACTTATACATTATATTTGACAATATGGACAAAACATTTAGTAATTTGTTAACACAATTTTACAACTTGTTATTATAACAAATATTCTTTATTATCTATCAATGGCTTTAATTTACACACACAGCAACTACATTGTCACTACAGTTGTTGATTTCTAATGGGATGTATGTAACTGCTTGCAATTTTTGACAATATTCTTGAAATCTGGAGCAAGTTTACTTGTTGAAATTCGCATGACAGCTTGCAAGTTGCAGTCCGACATGAAAGACCTATTCTTAGATTTGTTGATCTTCAAGCAAGAAAATGCTTGTTCGCAAATGTATGTTGATCCAAATAATGATAAAAGTTTAACTGCAAAGATTTTCAAGTTGGGAGATGATTCTTGTGATAAAGATCCATAAAAATCCAGCAAACCATCTGTCTTGAATTTCTCTTTCAGGTCATGATCTGCTTGTAAGACAAGCAGCTCCAACTGTATGTCCTCTGTGGCTGTATCAGCTTCTGCACTAAAAGGTGAACTGAGAATATTCAACTATGGCTCAAATTTCTTGAAATCTTGGAATCTCCATCCAAATTCTTCAATCAATGCTTCTAACTGGGCTTTGTATTTTTCAGTCATTTCACCAGAAATGGTTTCTTGTTTCAGCAAAGGGAAGTGACAAAATCATTTTTCACTTGCTTGTATGGAGAACAGTGAGAGTTTTGCCAGAAATGATTTTACATATACATACAATTCATGTGCAAACACACCATTGCCTTGAAGTTTGACATTCAGTTCATTTAACTTTTCCATAATTTCAATGGCTAACATAAAGTCTAACTGCCAATCTTTATTGACAGTGTTAGTATTAAAGTCACATTCAATGCCCTTCATCTCTAGGAACATCACTATTTCTTCTCTAAGTTCCCACACTCGCCTCAACACCTTGCCGAGACTCAGCCATTGAACACTGGTGTGGTACAGGACATCGGAATGTTCAGTTTCCAAATCGTCAAGAAATGCCTTCAACTGTCTGTGATTATGTCCTCTTGATCTGATGAGGTTGATGACACTGACAACTGGGTCAATAGCATGCTTGATATTCAAAACAGTTTTACACAGACTTTCTTGATGAATCACACAGTGAAGTGGTAATAATGTGTGGTCTGGATATTCTGCTTTAATCATATCACTTATCAACTTTACCAGGCCTACATTTCTTTCCAGTGAAAGCACGAGCTCCGTCAGTTGTAACATTTGCCATCTTGTTCCAAACCAACCAAGTTCTTTCAATATAGTAACAGCATTGAATATATCATGGCCTGTGGCTGTGTCTTTGAGTGACTCAACACTCAGTAACTCTTCAGTGAGTTTGAAAGAAGTGTTTATTCCACGTATAAATGTCAATAATTTGGCAGTATCATGTACATCGGTACTCTCATCCAATGCAAGAGAGTACTACAAAAATTGTTTACTTGCATCTTGAAGTTTATGCATCAAATTTTCACTGATTGTGTCAACACGTCTAACCACAGTTCTCCTTGATAAAGTAATGTTGTCAAATTTGTTTTTGTTGTTGTGGACACATAATGTTTGCTGCGTCTAGCAAACATTCCTTGATGAACTCGCCATCAGAAAATGGCTTGTTCTATTTTACAATTCTGTGTGACAGCACAAGACTAGCTTCAGTTGCAGTATCTTGAATTGAAGACTGTTTGGTGAAAACAATTTGCTGTTTCTCGAAATTTTTCACCAACTCAAGGCATTTCCTTTCCTTCTCTTCGGTTGTTAAATTGTATCCGAAATTGAAATGTTTTGTTTGATAATGTCTTTTTAAATTGTACTCCTTGAAGACAGCCACTGACTCACGAACAACAAGCAAACTGATTTGCTACCAACTTTTATAAAACAGTACTTAGTTGTCCAATCATCATTAAAACTACGGCATTCATCTTCAATTTTACGTTTGTTATTGTCACTCATCATACGGTACATGAAATTCTGTAAAATTCAACAAAATAACGTAAAAACGAATTAAAAATTTTTATTTCTAAATGCCCTCGCGGGCCGCATAAAATCACGCATGCGGCCCGCGGGCCGTAGTTTGCCCACCCCTGGCTTAGAGGATAGCCAGACGCAGCAGTATCATAATTATCTCCGACACATCAAGTCGGTTTTTTTTTTTTCGCTCCTTCGCTTTGAACTCAAACGTAGTCAATACACACACCGTCTAGTAGTGCTGGACTGAACTTTGCGTGTAGTTTTTCCCTATTAACAGTGTCCCTCGCCATCAGGCGAACCCACTCCGACTTCAATGATACTTGTAATTTACTTCCCCAAGTCAAGGACGATAAGACAATATTTTAGTCCAGCTGTCCGGTGTAGGGGTTGAAACCCTTACCTCGGCATTAGCACGCCGGGTGTTTAAGAACTCGTGGCCTCATCCATTCGGCCATGCTGACCTCCGAGTAGAGGGTTTGAAATCAGCTGCGGGTGATGTGGTAGTATAATACGTGGGCCGTTCATTAAACACTGGCAAACTACTGAACGAAGCTTGGTAAATTTACAAACAGCTAATGAATGCTGGGGTTGATTGCAATATACTGTAAAGGGCAAATAACTATAACCTAGCTAAATAGTGCTCGGATGCAAATACAGAAACTAAAGTCTTGACGTACATGCATAACATCACAATGGAGATGTCTATTAGAAATAAGGAACAGCATGGGAAAAGCAAATGCTGCGATTTATTGAATCAAGTCCGTCCATGTCGTTGGAAGTTAGAAGCAAAATTCTGGCATGTTACACAAAACCACTTTTAATTCCAGATAATTTAGTAAGTAAGCAAACATGTGATTGTGTTTGGATCAGGCGGAGGACACAATCAATGAAGTATGCATGCTTTGGAACGTTAAGAGAGGTGAGGAGTGGGTCAGAATGCCAGAAGAAGTCTGACCTGTACAGTGTTATAATCACATTGGGCGGGGGTTGCAAGGATTGACCAGCAGGCTGCATTGAATGAGAGGTGTAACCATTTATTCACGCCAATTGGCGACTAGGTGATGTATAATAATATGATACTCAGTACATCTCTACACGGATGGATATGTGATAAGAGGCAAAAGATGTGCTTGGGGGTTCATGGCGAAAGTTAATGAACGGTGTTCGGTGCAGGAGAGCCTGGCGTATGATACCGCAACATCTAGTCTGAGAATGGTGATAGAGACAGTCACAACGATGGTCCATTGGCTGGAGGACAAACAACACTCACATGTCGTTATTGTAACGGACTCATACAACTAGTTGAGAAATATGACAACAGTCATCCTTTGTGCAGAGTGGCATGCTTTAATTTTACATCTGTTAGATCTTTTCCCTATGACATGCGGGTGTGGTTGGAAACTAGCAGGCGCATACATTGGCTGGGTCTGCGCCGTTGGGTGATGTATTGGCTCACGATAAGACAAACGTCGTCTTCGTCAGGGAACTTTGGGATAAAATGTATGGTGTGGACGAACAGATAAGTCATCATAGCTTAGAGACAATTATACGGCAGAGAGTGACCAGAGGATGTGGTCGATACTCAGTACTCCTAGGAAAGGTCTACGAACACGTAATCAGACTGCAGATGGGACTATTAGTATATGAACTCTTCTCTGATTGTTGAAAATGATGACACGGCTCATATGGGAATGTCACGAGTGCTGTGATGTATGTTATTGTCTCAGCTCATCTCAATGTGTGCTGTTCTCTGAAATAATGTTGAAAATACTTTGGACAGCCAACATGTTTTGAAAGATGCTAAGACATAAAGACAACCTACCACAAACATTAGACAGAGACAGTCGTCAGACACAAAGACAACCTACCACAAACATCAGACAGAGACAGTCGTCAGACATAAAGACAACCTGCCACAAACATCAGACAGAGACAGTCGTCAGGCACAAAGACAACCTACCACAAACATCAGACAGAGACAGTCGTCAGACACAAAGACAACCTGCCACAAACATCAGGCAGAGACAGTCGTCAGACACAAAGACAACCTACCATAAACATCAGACAGAGACAGTCGTAAGACACAAAGACAACCTGCCACAAACATCGGACAGAGACAGTCGTCAGACACAAAGACAACCTACCACAAACATCAGACAGTCGTCCGACACAAGGACAACTTACCACAAACATCATACAGAGACAGTCGTCAGACACAAAGACAACCTACTACAAACATCAGACAGAGACAGTCGTCAGACACAAAGGCAACCTACCACAAACATCAGACAGAGACAGTCGTCAGACACAAAGACAACCTGCCACAAACATCAGACAGAGACAGTCGTCAGACACAAAGACAACCTGCCACAAACATCAGACAGAGACAGTCGTCAAACACAAAGGCAACCTGCCACAAACATCAGACAGAGGCAGTCGTCAAACACAAAAACAACCTACCACAAACATCAGACAGACAGTCGTCAGACACAAAGACAACCTGCCACAAACATCAGACAGACAGTCGTCAGACACAAAGACAACCTGCCACAAACATCAGACAGACAGTCGTCAAACACAAAGACGACCTACCACAAACATCAGACAGACAGTCGTCAGACACAAAGACAACCTGCCACAAACATCAGACAGACAGTCGTCAGACACAAAGACAACCTACCACAAACATCAGACAGACAGTCGTCAGACACAAAGACAACCTGCCACAAACATCAGACAGACAGTCGTCAGACACAAAGACAACCTGCCACAAACACCAGACAGACAGTCGTCAAACACAAAGTCAACCTACCACAAACATCAGACAGACAGTCGTTAGACACAAAGACAAACTGCCACAAACATCAGACAGACAGTCGTCAGACACAAAGACAACCTGCCACAAACATCAGACAGACAGTCGTCAGACACAAAGACAACCTGCCACAAACATCAGACAGACAGTCGTCAAACACAAAGACAACCTACCACAAACATCAGACAGACAGTCGTCAGACACAAAGACAACCTGCCACAAACATCAGACAGACAGTCGTCAGACACAAAGACAACCTACCACAAACATCAGACAGACAGTCGTCAGACTCAAACACAACCTGCCACAAACATCAGACAGAGACAGTCGTCAGACACAAAGACAACCTGCCACAAACATCAGACAGAGAATGGTCAGACACAAAGACAACCTACCACAAACATGAGACAGAGACAGTCGTCATTGTTGTTTCAACAACATTATGAGAAGAGAAAAACCAGAATTGTTACAACTGGAAATATTTATGGAAAGAACGAACGAACGAACGAATGAACGAACTCTATTTTCAAAGGGTCACAAATTGGGCACTAAGGCCCGTTTTACATTCGACCCTTCCAATCACTCATCTTTCGTACATCAATTATCTATTGGGACGCTCCGTGGCGAAGTGTTCGAGCTGTCTGATTCAGACTCCGAAGGTTGTGTGTTCTTTTCCGGGCTGCATTCTTCGGTTCACGAGTGCATTTTTTCGGAGGCTCATGTGGGTCGTCGCTGGAGCTACGGAGTTCGTGCTTTTCGCGACGCTTTCTGTAGTTCGCTGTGGACAGAGACTGAGCCATATGGGATAAAAACCAGGTGCAGTGTAGTCAACCTTGTCGTCTTTTAAGCTACTTTAATTAACTATTATGCATGTTACAATCACATAGGAAAAGCAAGCATTGTCACATGAATGTTGTCAACATAAACAATGCATATTCACACGTTCGACAGTGTGTTGCCGGGGCCCATAAGGGAAGCAAAGAATATTAACACTGTTGCCTTCCATGCATGTCGTAAGAGGCGACTAAGGTGGCTTTGGCTGAGACTTAGTCTACAGTCTATTGGGACTTCCGGTCCCCAACATGGCGGATAGGCATTTAAACCGTTAAGGCCTCTGGGGTGTTTACGCTTGTGGCTACGGTTTGCATTCGCAATTTCCTCATGTAGGACTGGTAGTGCATGGTTCCGTCGTCCTGCTACTGAGTGAGTGCGTGGCGCGACACTGTGAGCTGTGAATTTCGCGTGGAATGCTTTTACATCTGTCCGCGGTTGTCTGTAGCGTGAACTGCATGTTCGGAACGATGGTGGCCGGCTATTGCTGAATTGACTGAGACTCCTGTAAGTTGTCGCTGGAGCTACAGAATTCGTGCTTTGTGTGGCACTTTCGGCGGGTTGCCCTGCGGAAAGAGACCAAGCCATATAGGATAAAACCCGGGCAAATGAAGTCTTTCTGGAGGACTTTTGTGTTGGCATTCTGGCGGTGGCATTATGCACGGGGTACCTATGCGGGCTGTTGGCTTGCCGAGAGTCTATTCCATTATTCACATAGGGTAGAGGAGCATTTTGTGTGATATTCATTGGCACAGGAATGGAACATAATGGGGACGACCCATTGCCGTGAAGTTGGAATCGCGTCTAACTAACTATCTAACTAATGCATATTACCATGTTATGAGTCAGACAGGCCGGCAGCCAGACACGCATACACACACATTCATAAACGCATACATACATGCCTGCACACATACTTACATCATGTGCCCAAACTCTCACAGTTATGCACCCACTCAATAACACACAAACACACACACACACACACACACATATATATATATATATATATATATATATATATATATATATATATATATATATATATGCACACACACACTCATTCACAATCACAAGCTCACTAACAAAAGTGTACTTATTCACACATATATACCCTCACTCTCTTTCTCCATCTCTCTCTCTCTCTCTCTCTCCATATCTCTCTCTCTCTCTCTCTCTCTCTCTCTCTCTCTCTCGAACCGATATCACAGCAGTCGGGAGATGTCAATACATGCTCCGTCCCTCATTTTCAACAACCAGCGAAAAGTCCCAGTACTAATGGTGCCAGCTACAATCTGATCATGTGTCCGTCTGGTCTTTTCTCGGAAGAGTGATTGTCGACCAGATCCTCTGGTCTCGTCCTGTCAAACCATTCTCTCTAGGCCAGGGGTTCTCAGCCTTTTGTTGGCCCATGCACCCCTTCACCATATGTTCAGAGTGGATTCCCCCCCCCCCTTCGTATTTCCTCCCTATAAATCCCCCCGCCCCTATACAGTATACGTAAAAATTGAAGCTGAATTTAATAACACATACTAGAACAAGTCTAGACGTCTACATAAAACGTGATTTGCGGGTCTACTTACGTTATACAATGAATTTTAGAAGGGCGAGAAGTACAGAACCGTTAAGTATGGAGGCAAATACAATATCAAGTAATCGGTTCTTGTATTAACGCCATCTTGAAATAATCTTAATTCCCCCCCCCCCCCCCCCGAAAACCATAAATTCCCCCCTCCCCCGACAATGATGGTATGTCCGTTCTTCCACACTATGCATTAGTTAGTTAGTCGACAGTCAGTGAGAGTAGTCAGTCAGTCAGTCAGTCAGTCAGTCAGTCAGTCAGTCAGTCAGTTAATCGACATATCATCCTCATTGCACATCGAACCATTCAGTCCATAAGTGCTCGGATCCTCTCCTCAGCAAATCCCGCAGCGTTTAGCGGCTAACAACACCAGTTCTGTGTTGGTTTATCAGTCTTCTTTGGCTTCTTGCGTAGTGTTCTTGTTTGGCCACCCCTCTTTTAATTTGCTGCTCTCGCAGTCTGGCCATTGTTGTAGATTCACAGTCATCACTTGGTTCTCGCAAAAGTCTTACTTCTCGTAGAGCATTCAGAATGTCAGCCTGGTCCATGGCGCGTCCGCCCTCCACAGTAGCGTTACCTGCGAGCTTGTCCGCCCGCTCATTCCCGGCACGAAGATGAAACTAATCTTTGCCAGCCGAGACCGCTCCAGAGACAGCAACCATTCTCTTCGGATCAACCCCACCTCTATCTTCTTGAACATATTCATTGAGTCGCTAAGGAAACATGCCCTAGTGAATGTCTTGTCTCGAGCCATGTTATTGCTTTACTTACTGCCATGACTTCCATAGTCAGGCTACTTGTGGTCTCAGCAAAAGCACCAGAGTCCTCCTTCACAATTCTCCCTCCGGCCTGAGCCGTAAAGGCCCATGAGCTTCTCACATGTCGGACGACCGACCCATCTGTGTAAATGACATCATCACCGTCTAGCGAATTCTCGAAAATCAACGCTTGTACTTCTGCCTCCACAGCTGCCGGGTTTTCTTGTCTGCATTTTCTGTCTAGTTGGATGCAAATTGAACAGGATGTGCAGAAATCTGTTCGCACTTGTACCCATTCCTCGCCTGGTTCTAAGTCCTCAAGTGAACACACCTGTTGAAGAATGTCTTCGGCTTGACCCATCCACGACCGTCCTCTTTTTAACCTGCTGCCCTTCACCTTCATAATTTCACTATGCAGTGGATGTTGTGTGTTTGCGTTAATTCTGAGGTAGGCGCGTGCCCTGCAACCTTGTATTCTCTCTTCAATGGTTGGAAACCCAAGAAGGTAGCGCATCGCCCTGCATGCTGTATCTCTTGTACATCCAAGAATAATACGCAAAGCTTCATTCTGTATCCTTTCCATCCTTTCTATCTGCTTACGGATGAGAGTCAGGATTGCCATCGCATACTCAAAAACAGACATGACCAGTCCTTCGTATAGAAGACATAGATGGCGCTGCTCACAGTTTGCTGCCGCCATCACCCGCATCGCAGCCAACTCCCGCTTGGCCTTTGTTATCACCTGGTCTATGTGCTCATTATAAGCAAGGCTTCGATCAAACCGTATCCTCAGGTAATTCATTGCCTACGTTCTTTCCACCGTCTCTGAACACAGCTTTACAGTTGGTGTTGGAGTGTTGACAATATAATTATTCAACGAGAACCACGTCACTGTTGCCTTTGTTGGATTGAACATTGCCCCAGCTTCAACACACCAAGTACTTATGCGATTGAGTTCGGTTTGTAATTCCACAGCAACCTGATCTCTATCCTTACCCTGGCGATACACTAAAACATCGTCGGCATATGACAATGTCCTACCAGGTCTAGTGATCTGCTCACTGGTGATTCTCACAGTGTAGGCGTTGAACAGTACCGGAGATAATGGTGATCCCTGTAGTAGGCCAGGATATATTGTTGTTGGTTCCGACGTCCAACTGCCACATCTAAAAACTGCTTTCCTTTGGAAGAGGGCTGCAGCGATCCAACTAAGGAGGAATGGACTTATTTTGAGTTCAAGAAGTTGAAGCATTAAAAAATCCAATGGTACTCTGTTGTACGCGTCCTCAAGATCAATCGCTGCGGCAAAGGTTTCAATGCCTGAGTGTAAACCTTGATAGACATCATGGGCAAAAACTGCTGCATTGGTCCAGGTTTCTCTTTTTGGACGGTACCCATCCAGGGTAGGTGGGAAAACACCTTGCTTCTCTAGCTGGCTTGATATTTTCCTGGCAATTAACTTCTCAAGCAGCTTGCCTATTGTATTCTGCATGGTTATAACTCGATATCCCTGAATTTTTGTGTGGTCTTTGCCAGGCTTCGGCAAGGGAATCAGATAGCTGTGTAACCACTCCTCCTTGATGCTATGTCGGTTCCTAAATCAATCAATCAATCAATCAATCAATCAATCCTCCTTTATGCTAGCACTCCCTATACTGTTGTTGTACATGTCTGCTAGTTCCTCTACCTCGTTGTCGGTACACCTATTGATGTCGTTGTATCTTATGCCATCTGGCCCTGGAGCGCTGTTTTTTGATCGTCGAAGCACAGCCTTGATTTCTTTCACTGTCACTGTGTCTTCATCCGAAATGTTCTGGGCCTTGAACCTGTCTGACGTGATCTCCTTGGCAAGATTTCGGCTTCTCATGTCTGTCTGGTTGCTCTGCTCTAGATAGCGTTCAAAGAGGGCTTTGCCCTTGTCCTCGTCAGTCCTCTGCCAGATGAGGTCAGCACCTTGGAAGTCAGAAATGCTCTTATTCTTGACTACCCCGCTCATGCTTTTATGTAGTCAGCAGAACAATTTCAGTGACTTGTCTGTGCTTACTCTTTGACACACCTCTGCCCATTTTTCACTTTTAACCACCTCGACCAGGTTTTCGAAATAGCTTACTTTTGTGTGCATCTCTCTTTCTAAGTGCATGCAGGGACTGGGATGGCCAGCTCTGTTCTTCTTGGCATTTTGCCATCTCCTTACAGCACCACGTTTATCCAAACACGCCTTCTCCACCTCAAGGTTCCATCAATATGCTGCAAGGGTGGTGGTCGCTGCCGTGGTGTCCTCCATCTACACTCCATCTACACACTGTAGTGAGCGAAGGAGAAACCAGCGCCAGATCAATAGCACTGTCCTCATCCCCTGGACGGCTTGCTGTCCTGGTGACACAGCCACTGTTGATACAAACCAGGTCAATGGTTTCAAGTGCAGTCTCGAGCTCCTCCCCTTGTGTGTTGTAGGAAATGGTTTCCCCATGATCTGCCTTTAGCGTTGACATCACCACAGAAAATAACATTTCTCTCTTGACGTAATATGTCACTTAAGCACTGCCACTTCTGGGAATCCATATTCGTGTTGCGGGCATAAACATTAACCAGCACGAATGGTAGACTGGATTGAACTCTTACCGCCTGTATTTGTATATCGTCACTGTCCCAACTGGACATGTCTAGCTCTGACGCCACCCTGCTGTCGCGAATGAGAATCGTCATTCCCAGATGTCGTCTGTTGTAGAAACATTTGAAGCCGGCAATTCGGAGTAGCTGATCACCCAGTCTTGTCTCCTGAAGCGCTACAATGTCATTCCTGTAAACCAGATTTTCAAAGATAGGACCCCGTTGTTTTACGCTGGCGCAGTTCCAATACAGAATACGGATATTCCTGAGGCCTAGACGGTCACACTTGAGTCTAAAACGTCTTAACCCACCACGCTTACCTTGTCGCTTGCAACCTGCCCGGCACCCACGCCGTCTTGTTAGGTTGACTGCCAACCGCCCGGAGAACATACGTTGTTTCGCCATATTGAAAAACCCGAAAACCACAGAAAACCACACACGCTGCGAAAATTCACTCAAGGATTACTTCGCTCGATGCACGAACTCCGTAACATCCGCGCAGATCTTGAGTAGAAACTCCTGGTTTTACATTCTTACGCGAAAAAGTTAACGATCACAAATACAACACCACCGTCCGTAGCCATCTTGAAACCGGAACTCTATACACTATGCATATGATCCCAAGGTCCCCCACATCTGCTTTATCGTCTATGGAAAGAGAGATCAAGGAAGACAACAAGGGGGAATCCTGACAGCCTTTCCTCGTGGCTTAAGAAATGTCAGCACATGTATTGATACATGCTGTTAGAAATCGCAAGATGTAGAGAAGCGTATTGCCTGTGCCAGCTGATAAGGCACATGAAGATAGTGATGAAACAGAAATGCGGGCTTTTAAGGTGAAAGTAAAATTATGGACTTTTCTACGAGCCTTGAAGGGTGTTTAGTATGTGGTGCTAGAGACATGTTTGTATAGACCAGTCGTTTGATATTGTCAGGGTGTTGGGAGTGTAGTTACAGGACATAGAGAGGACAAGGGACAGAATAGAATCAGGACTACATAGATAGCGACATACAGGACATAGGTAAGGACATCTATAGTGTAGTCGATAGATTAGAGACAGGACATAAGTCAGGACACAGAGCGGTCATAAGACAGGACATCTACAGGACAGTAGATAGATTGGAGACAGGATTCTATTCTGTCCCTTGTCCTCTCTATGTCCTGTAACTACACTCCCAACACCCTGACAGAACACCTACGACAGTGCTTGTAGTATAGACCAATCGACACTACTGATATCGTCTCGCGTGCTTGTTTATTATGGGATTACAAGACCATATCATGCGTGTCATTTGTGGAAGTCGCATGACTTAAGGGTTGAAAGCCTGCTCAGAAGTCGGGTTTCGCAAAATGGCGGGGGACATTGGTAATAGGAAAAGCTGACCGACCCGAACAATCAGTCTAGTGTGGACTAGGCTCAAGTTCAAAGCGAGCCAATGAAAATAAATGCAAATTGTTAAAACAACCATTCCTCAGCCCCCCCCCCCCCCACCCCCACCCCCGTTTGTGATTGTTTACCCTGCTTCATACCATATAAAACTCAGTATACTTACTTTGCCAATCAGCCTATGATACATGGCTTTGCACTCTTCCGCTGACTTCCCATCCACTTTGATATTTTCCCATTTTAAGGATGACTCCACAGCTTTGTAGAATTTGGTATTGCCGCTGCCTCCCATTTCAACAACAGCATTGAGTAGTTTTTGTCTGTCTTCCATACTCCATTGTGAAGTATCTGGGGATACAAGAGAGGAACAGTATAATATTCTGAATAATAATGAAGGACCATCAGTGTTAATGCTGGAGGTTTAAAATGTTCTGAACCATATGAAAACTGGCAAGACGCTGGGTGCAGACAAAATTACAACAGAAATGATCAACGACTTAGAAGAATATGGTCACCGGATTGCCGAATTCAATAAATGATACTGGAGATATACCTCCTTAATTATGTAAATCTACTTTTATTGCAATTCCGAAGAAATCAGGAACCTTAAATGTGATGAACATCGAACAATTAGCACCAAGATTTTGCTAAGAACCATCATGCAAAGAAGAAAATACAACCCGAAATAGGAGAGAACCAATGTAGGTTCGTAGACGGCAAGGTAAACGCTGTGTATTTACTGAGAACATTAATTTGGTGCTCAATAGAAGTAAACGAAGACCTACATTTTCGCTTCATTGATTACACAAAGGCTTTCGATAAAGTAAGACATGTCAACATGATGAAGATGCTTGCAGATCTTCAAAATGATGTGAAAGTGCCTAGACTTGTAAAAACCATATGTTGGGGAAAACAGGCTGCTATAATCGATAATAAAGTAGGTCAATATAATCCTATTAAGAGAGATGTGCAATAGGGGTGTGTAATGTCTCCAGGTATGTTTTCACTATACAACGAAAACTATTTAGAAATTTAGAAGATACGAGAGAAATTACCATTGGGGGAAATAACATCAATAACATTAGATGTGCGAATGATACAGTATTAATTGCAGACAATGAACGGGATCTGCAACATGTAGCAGAAATGGTTATTGTGAGTGGCACCTTGCAGTCTTGACAGACCAAAGTATGTGAGTTGGAATGTGGCCAAAATTCCATCACAATGCCTGGGCAGAGCTTCGGAGAAACATGTGGTGCCCAAACGACACGTTCACTCTCTCGGCCTAGTCTTGTGTTTTCCAGAGGAATGGGTAACCAATACGTCTGGCACAAGGTAGGCTGCAGACGCTGGCGGCTCAGCGTCAAACCTCCGAGACCTCGCTACCGCGAGCAGGTGGCGAGTGGTGGCCAGATCCTGGAACCCGAGAGACCCGACTTAGAAGCGTTCAGCCAAGTCCCACAGGTGAGGGCCTCGTACGCGCCTGAACCGTAGGGCGCGTGTTGGACCTGTGTAAAGCGTGCACTATCGTCAGACTCCCCACCTGACTTTTGCGGATCCCACGACCACCGGGAATAGGCCCGCCGGAGATATAGCGAGCAAATCTCCCATCCTTCCACACTAAATAAGTAAAGAAACGATACTGGGGTTAGAACTATATTGTAAAACGACAGAGATTATTGTCATCACTAAGAAGAAATACCACAATGTAATAATATACGGGCAAATGGTACTATTCTTAAACAAGAGAATCGGTTCAACTATCTTGGAACAGTCATAGCATCTGATGGGAGGTGCCTTGAAGAACACAAACGATAGCTCTTGACAAATGCAATCCAACAATACCTTATTAAATCATCTACGTCAGTTCTTAGTGGAGATATTAATGTCTGTCTGTAAGTAATATAATTTCATAGGGGAAAAAAGAGAGAAATGTTAAGATGGATGGATGGATGGATGAGATTAGGTATGTATGTAGGTAGGTAGGTAGGTAGGTAGGTATTAGGTAGGTAAGTAGGTAGGTAGGTAGGTAGGTAGGTAGTCAGGTAGGTAGGTAGTCAGGTAGATATAAATGAAGCCATGCTCCTCACTGCTATATTCTTAACAATGATGTAGGTAGATAGGTAGGTAGGTAGGTAGGTAGGTAGGTAGGTAGGTAGATAGGTAGTCAGGTAGATATAAATGAAGCCATGCTCCTCACTGCTATATTCTTAACAATGATGTAGGTAGATAGGTAGGTAGGTATGTAGGTAGGTAGGTAGGTAGGTAGGTAGGTAGGTAGGTAGATGGGTAGGTAGATGGGTAGGTAGGTAGCCAGGTAGATATAAATGAAGCCATGCTTCTCACTGCTATATTCTTAACAATGATGTAGGTAGGTAGGTAGGTAGGTAGGTAGATAGGTAGGTAGGTAGATGGATGGATGGGTAGGTAGGTAGGTAGGTAGGTAGATAGATAGGTAGGTAGGTAGTCAGGTAGATATAAATGAAGGCATGCTCTTCACTGCTATATTCTTAACAATGATGCAATATACAAGTTAGTTTCATTTCCTTTACAGCACATTGAAGTCAACTCCAGGATTTTTTGGCAGTTTGTGATTCCTGGGCAAGATATTTCAATAGTTCGCCATTGCTGTCATACTATTGTATGAAAACCAACACGAAACGGCCTGCCTTCAAATCTCCCTCAGCTGTGTTCTGAACGCGGTATGCGGGATTACGAATTACATTCGTAACACCATTCGCCACAGAGCAGCATATTTATAACACAACACCAATAATCTAAGATTAACAAGTAAACACACAGAGACAAGGTCTACCTGTAGGATGATCTTGATCGCCATCATTACTCCCTGTCACAGAAGTGCGTGTATGAAGGGCTTAGCCTTCCATCGAAGCTTCGTCGTCCGACATGTTGTTGCTTAAGGTTTACTAGGCAAGTACTTTACATCATACGTAGCGTCCTGTTTGTTTTCTGTATAACGTAAGCTTTTTGTTTTCCCAACACACCACAGGTGTCTGCTTCTGAGAAGCTCTTTGTTGCAGCGTTGTTTCATTTTCAGTATACTTATAACATACATTATATGCATCATTCATCCTTCACGCTTCACGATTTTGTCACGTATTTTATCAATGACAATTTCAGTTATACAATTTTGTAACTGGGTCATCTTTATCCTGTGCCCTGCCAACCGGATTGGGCGTTGATCAATCAATCTATCAATCAGGTACCGTCTCCACAATGAAGGTTGGCTGCAATGGATCTCCAACACTGTCTGTCTCTCGCCTTGACTGTACATTCTGTCAGGCTGATGTTTGTCCATCTCTTGATGTTATCTTCCCACTTGTATCGTTGTCAACCTCTTGCTCGAATGCCCTCAACCTTGCCTTCCAGTATGGTTTTTTATTAGAGAAGCATGTCTTTTTACGTGGCCGATAGATCTCCACAGATATCCGTCTTTAGTGTTCTGGGCCAATTCTGTTCATTTTTTATTTGTTTGTTTGTTTGTTTGTTTGCTTTTTTCGCTGGCTTTGAACTAAAGCGTAGTCCAATCACGTGCTATTACTTATAGTAAACAACATAAAATGACACAAAGTAGTGCAGCTTTTTAATTTTTTTTTTAAATTTTTTTTCGCATATCCTTTACAGGACATCGCTGTCAACATCAGCATCTTTCAGCTGATAGTTGATTTCTTTGCAAGATTACGCTCAGTAGTTTGCGATTGCTTTCTGAGCGACCGGCTCACATACTCCACAAATTACCGACGCGGCTAGAACCGCTACTGATTCTCGCCGTACGTCACGTTACTCACGAGAGTACACGGGATTACGGAGAAAGACGTTAAACTCCTAGGCCAGGTGAGAAGGCAGTGCAGCTTTACATAACAGAATTACGACACATAGCCTACAGGACGTTGCGGCGATTAGCCTTCATCAGCAAACAAACACATTCACAAAACACAACATATAGCCAAGGAGATCTCCTA